>QNGE01001373.1:0-71799 GCA_008508345.1 Paragonimus westermani | reverse complement strand
TGAGACTGAGTGGCGAGAGCTGGGACTTATCGGCACAGTGTTTCTACGATTAATTATATCTGCTGTGGGACCTGCAGAGAAGTTATCAGAATTGGGTATTGGGAGGGGCCTGAGAGCTAAAGTTGATAGGACAGTGGGGGAGGGGTCAGCAGTAGCATGTTTTTGCCTATCTAGCCCGTTGTTTGCAGCAGATAGGGCGACCCGGTTTATACTGCGAGACGGCCGATGCAGTATGGAATAGTTTATTTTGTGAGTATTCATGGTTGTGTGTGGGCTGAGATACTGCCAGGACGCCCAGACCTAGACAGGAGAACGATTGTTGGGGTTCTCAAGCAAAACCTTTGGTTCAATAGCCTGTACCGCAAGGCAGCGGGTAGGTGGCGGTGTATCAGAGATGGTACGTTTTTCGGAAAGAGATGCCAACCATCTTCCAACCCTCAACCTGGAGGCCCAGGAGACTGTGGTTTGTCAGACATCTACTTACTGGCCTCTGTGGTATGAGTATCTATGTTGCTGCGATCACCACACCGTCCAGTTTTGTCCGAAAGTTCATCGAAATGCGCAAGCTGTCACACCACGTTAAGGTCCAGTCTCACCGTGACGGGTTCCTCTCTACACAAGCACATGTGTTGTGGATTCGCAGGTCGATTTTAGTCAGTCCTGCACTTTATCCGTCCCAAAGTCAACCAAATGTCTATGCGCAAAATTCTTCATTCCAAGAATTCGGGATGGAAGGATTCTGTTTGGCCCACCTCCAACGAATCAGAGAATATTTCCTTGGCTCAGCTCGTTAGGTGTTTCTGTCAGTGATCTTAACACCACGCCCATTGAGTCCTTCAAAGCCCTGCCTCAGGAGGGATCAAATATTCTCTGAGTAAAAGCTTCCAAACATCCTCACAATAACGGGATTTGACAGGTACAAAAATGTCGCAGTCTGTGACGCCAAGAATGCTACTCAAGCGCCCGGTATGGTCGATGACGTACTCACAGGCAGTGATGTCGCGCCTGCAACCGCAAACGAGAGCCGTCCGGCCAACACTGCATAATAACCGGGGACCAACATCGGCGCCGTCCCTTGTCCCATCCTCGATCTTATTTCTGTTCTCCTAAGCTCTTCCTCGCATTCTCCTTTCACGCTTCTCGCAAAGAAAAACTAGGAAGTAGCTTTTAAGTGCATGCATACGAACTATCTGGGTCTGTTCAACAAATTACCGGAAATCGGAAAGTTAGTTCATGAAAATCAACTCCATATATTCGCTTTTACGGAGATCTGGCTTACATGTGATATCAGACTTGGCTCGAAGGAAAAATGGAGAATCCATAGTTTCCCTTCACCAGTATCTCCCTATATCAACGGTTATCGGTGAATTTGAGTCCTCTGATAGATGTGATGCTCTATGGCTTCGACTAGCACTTGTAGTTCATCGTTCTTCCTCACGCGACGCCTCTGACGATGACACTGTTTTCGAAACCTACACAAACTCCTAGGACTATGACGTTTTACTCCCCTGCTTAATGACTGCGTAGTGACTAAATGCATTCAAGATAAACCGGGCATCAGTTTTTAACCAGAACTATGCCAGCGGACCTTCGATAGAGAGCCTAGGCACAGCATTTCACCACACCGACCCGGCACCACTCTGATCAGATTCCCACCCTGCATGACCTAATAATCATTATTGAGAGCCATCTGATGGATATAGTGATCATCAAGCCGTCACTTGGAAACAGTGACCACTCTCTACTAACCTTTGGTATTATTTATCACTGGTTACAACAATCAGCAAAAAGTCCACAGTTCGAAATTTTAATCAGGTTGATTTTGACGGTCTGAGAAGTTACCTAGGTTCACTTCTTCTTGCTGGTGACTCTGCGGACCAGAACTACCGTGCGTTTGAAAGTGCAGTCCAGAAAACAGATGACTCATTTCTACCGTACAAACTGTGCAGTTTATCTCTCCGACCACCCCTTCCACGCAGAATACGTCGTCTCCTCGATGACCGTTCTTATTTATTTCCGAAGTGTAAGCTCATCGGAAACTTAGAGGACCTGAGTGCGTTCCACATTATTTGAAACAGATGCAGGCGTGAAGTCTATGAATACATTAAACTCACACAAGAAAAGATCCTCTCCAGAGCCCTCGGAAAAATACTTCTTATTCAGACATATGCAACGACTAAGAAAGTACAAGCTTTTGATTCTTTTTTGCGAATGCCCGAAAGGGAGACTTTATCTGACTCCCGAGTTGTAGTCGAATTAGTCATGAAGTACTATTCGGTAGCCTACAAGGTTCATCGCTGAACTGGCACCATATCTTACCACTGAAAGACTTCCGGCAACTACCAGTCTCCGCTGAGTTTTCTGTACTAGATGTTGAAGACTGTTTATACAAGGTTAATTCATACAGTGCGATGGGTCCTGAAAAGCTACACCTGGCAGAATCCCTTTATAAGCTGTTTAAACAGACACTTCAAACTGGTTTCTCCCAAGTGCATGGAAAGAAGGCACAGTCGCGCTCATCTTCGAGGTGGGTGACCGAAACTCTCCGGTTGTCAATCGGCCAATCAGTCTTACTAGCATTCCGTGTACGATAAAGGAGTGCTTATTAATGTGTGCCATCACCAATCACTTCTTATCAAACCATCTACCCAGTATGTCTTTCTTCCTACGGTTACGCTTAACACTTATGTTTGTCTTCAACGACAGTCAGACGCATGTCAAAGACAAGGGCCTCATCTCAGATGTTATATTCTTTGATTCCGCCGAAGCTTTTGACCTTGTTCCAAATGGCCCCCTCACACGAACTGAAAGCTTGGGGTGTACAAGGAGAGGTTCTCCGCTGGATTGCCTTTTTTCTTGATAACGGAAATTTTGGAGTTAAATCCCGATCATTCCTTTCGTCTCCCTACCAGTTTCTGCGGGGATTCCTCAAGGGTTAGTGGTAGGACCTCCGTTATTTCTGATTTACATCAGCCACATTCCGGGAAATATGTCCAGCCCTTCTGTACGCTGGTGATCTAAAAATCTGAAATACCACTGATCCCAATACACCACAGATTGATTCTGACGCAATCGACCAGTTGTCGGACGATTGGAGTCCTCCACTAAATAACAATCATTCGGTGAAGGTTCTGGTAATGTCTTCTTAAGTCAGAGTGCTTTCAGCACAGTAGATATCACAAGAATAAATCTGAAGAAAGACTTAGGCATCTGAATGTTGTCTAGTTTACCCTTCACTTATCATCTTCGGAAGATGATGATAAAAGGATTTACCACTCTTAGGATGATTAAGCTCATTTCCCCCCTGCATAAACAAGAAAGCGTCTCGAACGCTTTAGGGGTTTATATAAGACCGCTCCGCGTGTGTTAATCAGGTCGTGTATGCCGTTCTGAAGAAAGGCATACTTGCTGTTGAGCGAGTCCATCGTGCGGCTACCAAACAAGTCACAGGTCTGAGTAATGTCGCGTACGAGTCTGGACTTGAAATTCTAGATTTGTGTCTACTTGAACTTCGACGGCCACACGATGACTTAATTCTCGCACATTTCTTTACAGAAGGTCTTGCTGAACAGTTCCTCATCTTAGCGAATGATGACGGCCGACGAGGACATGCCGAGAAACGTTATAAACTCCGTCTCCGAATCTTTCGTAGGCAGCCGTTTATTTTTATAAGGTTATCAACCAGTGGGTCAGCCGTTCTTTATAGGTCACCATCTGCTCGTATACAGGTCAATTTAAAGCAACGCCAGAGTCTTAGTTACTAAAAACGGAGAAGTGAACTTGCTGTGTCTGTGGTATTCACTTTAATTCCAAAGAGCGCTGTTACACTGTTTTCAATTGTTGGTTTACAAGCCAAGAGAGGCTCAGGTGATACCGAATAAAACAAACCAACTGAATCCAGGTACTTTGAGCCTCTGTCTCGAACCGGTGTACTGATTGCTGAATCGCTGGTTTTTGACTGGCTGTTTCTCTTTGGTCATTCTAACCTGTTCGGTCCTGCAGGGATCGACGTGCTAGTCAGCATAGCCTGCCGGATCAACATAGCATACACGTCTGACCACCACACCAAGTCGACAGAATCCTCATGGCACACGTGCATATATTCAGGCGTACTTTTCCATAGAACTTGACGTCGAAGGAAGCTCTGCAATCTCAAAGACGTCACGGTACGTGTAAGTCAAATAAGAGCTTTTATTCTGAAAATTTGACCTGAAACGTTTCGGTCACCACTCTGCACTGTATTACAGATCATTTGCCTTGTTAGTTAGTTGAGGACGAAAGCGGAAGAAGAACGAATCTACACGACTGTCTCACTACTCTCCGCTACCACAATTTGCTGTAACCATGGTTACCTTAATAAGGAAGGTCCATAAGGATCCTCAGTCACGCACCATCTAGGTTCGTTATAACGATCGCTGTACTGTTATGACCCCTTTAGTTCCACACAACTAATATCCGCTGACTGAGAAAGTTTGCCAATAAGCCTAGATTAGATTTGGTTTAATTCGCTCGGACGCTATGATCTCTGGAAATAATACCTTGACCTGCTCATAACACTAAGAATTCTGAAGATAGTCGAATTTTCTCCTACATTGTCCTCCACGAAGCACAACGGTACAACTTTGAGTTGGTCACGCCCGTAAGGTGATAGGACTGCAATGAGCCTGATGTTCTTCTTACAGTGGTCTTCGTCTATTGGCTAGATCGTTGATGACTCGGGCCCCCGGGAAAGCATGCTTGGTTTACAGCCTGGCCCCTTCTCCGATAAACTGTGCTTGCGTTCCCTAATTCGGAATGGTCCACTGACCGGCTGTGAAGTTTTAGCGTCCGTCTCACCATTGTTTGATCCACTGGAACTAGTATAGTATGGATGAATAGCCACACTACGCTAGTGATGACTGGCCAAACGGAGCCACGTATTTAACTATTGAAGTAACCAGGGCAAAACAAATGAAAAGCGACTGAGTACATCTTAACAGAAAATTTCCCCCAAACGAACTTGTCGTTAGCAACTGTGTTGTCCTGTAATTACTGTTATATGCACTTA
Source organism: Paragonimus westermani (assembly GCA_008508345.1). Classification (NCBI taxonomy): domain Eukaryota; kingdom Metazoa; phylum Platyhelminthes; class Trematoda; order Plagiorchiida; family Troglotrematidae; genus Paragonimus; species Paragonimus westermani. The sequence goes on along the minus strand of QNGE01001373.1, from coordinate 66,752 downwards.
GACGTTCTTGCACTAAAAATCGTCATAGCTTAATCCATGGGTCGTATCTTTGAATAAATAATCGCATGACCACCCGCTTCCTCGGCTCACAGCACTAGTGTAATAAGGACGAACAACCAGATTATGCTACTCACGCCACTGTAATCCAGTAGTGAGGCAGGAACACGGATTTTGACATTGAAATAGCCACAGAAAAAACACACGAAGCATTGGAGTGCAGCTTGGCATGAAATGGTTTTTGGTACGTACAGGAACTGAGCGTTGGCATCTGTGGCAATCGTGACGTTCTGAGGTTAGTGTGGTGCGCAGATGAGTGGATTTGTTTATTTTCATGTGGTGGTTTTCTGAACAAATAGTCCATTCTCGTTCTTGGCTCACGAAATTAGTATCTCCTCTGACTTTACAAGCTGAACTGATGTTACAGAGGTTTTTGAGCTGAGAACGTTCCAACCATCCGTGGGATATGAAGGCTTGGCATGAGTCGTCTGCGTACGTAAAGCGATCGATGAAACTGAGGTCCGTCACCGTAGTATACAACAGAGGACATCGTGATGATACTGGTTAACTTCACATTTTCGCTGTTGCGTCGGAATTGGGTTACGCAGCTGTTGCTTACGTTCGTTTTACTTTTTAGGATATGCAACCCTACTGCTTTGTGTTATTCGCAAAAACGCCAACAGCACAATGGAGGTCCATTACTAAACGGCGCGTGAACTGAATATGGTCATACTTGCCATGCGGTTACAGAAGATGGTAGCTGAAGGACTATAAACAACAAGTCGAGAAACCAAAAATAGGACGGATTCAGTTGTCATGCCGCAAAGTATCAGGATCGTTTCGTTTGGTGTCTATTTGCAAACCGTGTGGCAACAATCCTTGAAAGCTTGTTGCTTACACAATAAAACCATGTGAGAGCAGCGGATAATCAGGAAGAATGTACGTTGCGAGAAGTTCGAGAGCCATGGGTATTAGTCCACTTTATTAGTTGAGCCTGACCGCTCTGGGTTTCGCTGATTGCCGCAGAACACCATCTCGTGTTACACTCGAATTAAAATCACATCATGTTTATGTTCATGCAATCATTCTACAGTGAGTCACGGAACCCATGGTAGGTTAGTTTTTCTCCTGGTTTTGGTCGATGAAATCAGTTGAGTAGCTAGCGCGATTGAAGTATTTGTTTAGAGAACTTTATTGCAACACTTCATTCATGTCGTCGTGTATGACGCTGGCTGATACTGAGGACAACTTGGTGGTTGTATAGTGCAACGTGAAGTTAATTCAGATGGGATGAAGAAATTCAAGAGGTGCCATGGACCGAGACAACTGTCTGGAGTGCAAGACATATCTGAACCTTATACACGTTGTCCCATATATCTTGATGGCATTCTTTACCTGGGTTGGCTCTTGATTTACACGTGCTATGCTGGGAATTCCAAACTGCCATTCCGGCAGCCAAACTTTTGAGTACACACGTGTTAATGCAAAAACTCCCTGTGTTTGAAATGCGTAGGGGGTCTTTTCGCGTACCGGAAGGGATTCGCAAAGTGGTATTGGATACGGTATGGGATAAGTACTGTTGAACAATTTTTACGAAGTTGTATCACGTACAGGAAATAGTTGCAAGCCTCTGTGAACAGCGGATGGCTCCTATTCATCTTCTGAGATGCTGAACTGGTTAAATGCCAACCCAAGATGTCAGAGATTATTGAATTGGACGTGCATGAGTTAACTGTGGGGGGTGCAGATAAACGTTTTGGATATGCACTCACTCCTTCACAAATACGAACAGTCCACTTTAAGGTCATTTATGATTTTTTCACTCACAACTATGGTTTTTTTTAATAACTCGTTTCATTGGTAGATGTGATTTTCATCTCACGTTTATCGTCGGTACTAGAACATACTTCGTTGAAATCATTAAAGATTTACATGACAGCGTACACAGGTGATAGAAAATAAGAAACATTAACTCACCATTTCAGCTGGGGGCACATTGACGATCCATTCTCCCATCAGTGTTGTCATGGCGACGGTGTATGGGAGCTGTTGCATACGTATACAACAGGAGGGTCATTCGTTTCAACGAAAAATATAGCGTTGCTTCTGTAATGTTTCGGGACTTAAGGCCCAGATTCCACGTGAAATTGTAATTAATTATAAATAACCGGCAGTTAGTTTCATCATTCTGAGACTAGCAAACCTAACCACAAACGGTCTACTGTTGTTGTAAGTCGATTGTTCAGAATTGCCAGTCGAGGTTCTACTTGCAGTTCGTACGAAATGCTGAAAGCATATAAACCAGTTTGTCAGTATATTTTGACTTAAGTGGTTAAGAGCTTTGCTACCTAAACTTCAAACGCTCCAAGAAATGGTTGCATCCTAAAGTCGAAATTTGCACTGATAGCTCGTTACTAGTGATGATATGCCATGTGACAAATAATCACAGAGTCTTATGTTTGCCGTCCGGTGGATGGTGTAGATGCCATAGGCGTCATTCAGATATTCACCGGAAACATGCTTCGTTTAGAAAGTGACGGGTAGAGTGTACATCTTCCCGGTGAGTGGGACTCCAGGAAAACGGTCTAATGTTCAGTGAGCTTTCCGGTACAATAGATCAACCGGCTGTGCTTGAGTGTACCTCACGTTAAATGGCTTGTGGAAAAAGTTTGTTCTACCACATTTTTCCTCGACCCCCATCAATGTATTTTATTCGCTTAAACGTTTGGGAGATTAGAGTGAGAACAGACAACAACACGTTGGCTGTTGATGGGAGACTCCAGGAAGAGCTTTGACATGCAATGGTACGGAATTCTTAAGACGAAGTTCTCTCAATTATCCTGACCAATGGTTACACGTTTCAGAATTCATTTCAATAAATCGTGGTATTTCTGTCACTGGTTCTAAACTAACTGGAATCCTGATTTTTTGCAACTACATCTGATCCAGTTTAATCGGAACTCCGTAGGGTGGGAGATTACCTGCCACCAAAATGAAGACGCAAACCCTGAATTGTACAGGCTAAAGAAAGTTGACAATTGAGAACATGCACAGTATGGTTGACCGGTAACAGCGGATAAATGTAAACCCGCTCAAATGCCGTGATCGTAAAAATTCCTAGCCTGCAAACTTGTGTATTGCACGAATTACCTTGGAATTCGTGTAAAAACAGAGGACAAGTAACGAGAACATTAATTTACATGTTCTATGTATATCCGCACCCACTGGGCAGGAATGCGTGGTCATTCGCCTTGATAACACGTTGCACATGGTGCATATACGTTTTCAATAGTCACTTCCAGTCCACCGTCTTTCTGTCGTTCAGACTTCCCCATTATTTCCCGAGCGTAACAATCATGTCATACTACTCACGAGCGAAGGTGCATGGTATATAACGTAAGCACTTGAGCAAGATACCGAGGTCTTCTAAACAACGAAAGGAAATATAGATCCGCTTCCCCGTGAATAGGACATGTGAACCGATGACTTCGAGTAGGTTTCCTCGTGTAAATCCGCCTATTTGACACGGAATTTCGAGAATCCTGTCGGTGCTACAACAAACTTATGTTGTGAACCTAAAACTATTACGGACCCTGTTTCGTGCTACTACTCAAACCATTTGGCCAGGATGTCAGCGACTGTCTATTTTCTTGTATCATAGTGTGTCCCATCAACACTGCTGCTTTCTATTCTTTGTTATTTGTGAAATACTTCCTATTTTTTGCCCAGAACCATTTTTTAGACACACGCCTGAAGCCTGCTCCATTTACTGCTTGCACTGGAAGTCACAGTCATCGGAATGGTGAGTCATTCGCCAAGGTGATATCATTACTTGACTAACACAAGTCTCTACTTGTGTTTCTAACATCAACAGTGTTCGAATACTTATACGGATAGGTAAACGAGTAGTTCTTGCAAATACGTTGAGGTTCATTACCATCAATATCTGCCTCTTTGGTTAAACACCGTTTCGTACTTCTGTCACGATGCTCTAACTCTAATCCGCGTCAGTCGAATCAAAATCAGTGGATAGTTGACGCTAGCGTGAAGGTCCTACATCTCAAGTCACTGTTTAAAATGGTGTTGAAATCTACTTAAACGCGCTGCTTGATTGGATCTCTGTAAACGACATATTTTCTACTGTCAGAATTAAAGGCATATTCAAAGCAAGGAAAACCGTTCGTCACAAGGGCTATCCGTTCGTTAGTCCGATATATGTTTCCACAAACTGTAACTTGGACACTTGCAAATATGCAATTTCTCACCGGCTTGACAGCCTTGTATATCCCGTACGGCATGCGAATACGGCGGTACTTGTGTAACGCAGCCGATTACCCCGTGGTTGATGCCAATTGAGCTTTCGACTGTGTAATTTGTGTGTATGGATTACCGTGCCTCTGGTTCACCGTTCAAGATTCCTGTTGTGACTCCATCCTTCAGAGGCACACCGTCCTCGGGTGCCTCCAATTCTTTGCACGTTACCCTAGCTGGAGACTCGAATGCACACTTGATCAGGTTGGATGCTGACGAGGGTGTAGTAACAAGCCAGCAATCGAACAAACGACCGTGAACTTTTGTTGTACCTTCCGGTAGCTGCTAATTTCTGTCACCACGGATGTCAGCATGCTTCTTGCTGACCTTCATATCCAACAAATCCGATAGGGGTAAGTTGGACTTCACTTCTCCATGAATGCATTGGCTATATCCTCATAACTTGCCAGATAGTTGAATAGCGTCACCCATATAATAGTCTTGACTTGTGTCGTCCTACCATGTTGTTGATTCAGCTAAACGAGTTACATTTCGTGATCAGATCTCAGATGTTCGTGAATTATTGCAGCAACCACGAATTAGTTTAGTGTCAATCTTCGGTCCACGTTGGAACTTACGGTAGCTTATCTTCGATCCTTATTACCTCAAGCGTAGCACGTCAAAGTTTCCCGATTTCCTCTGTTAGACGTAATCTGGTAATAGACGATATCTCAAAGTGTGCTCTGATAGGCTGCAAACATGGCAGTGTTAGATAGCACCCATGCGCTAGGTAGAAGCCTCAGTTCATTCTTAGTGCAGTGCCTGCTGCATGGCTGAGAGAACCCTATAATGGCCGTTACTTGTGACAGTGGGCCATTACGGGTATTCAAGATATTGACGTCATTTGCGAGCTGAGTCAGCGTTAGTAGAATGCCTGATGGGTTCGTAGATCGTGTAACGTGATTTGCATAGTGTTTGTCAGTTCACACTGTCTATGACACTCGTATGATCCCATTCACTGTGCGAAATACCGAGAGTAAAAAACAAGTGTGCAAGCACTCTAAATGTACCGATACAAAACCGGGTCTATCTGAATACAGAGCGTTCACGAAACACTTGTTTTTCTACTACCGTTCCCTCGAAATTATTGGCACCGGTAGTGAAAGCACTACATCAGCACTGTTGAATTTCGTCGGCGTGTATATGGAAGAACAGATTCTGCCCATCACAATATAATGTTTGACTTCGCTGGTCTAAAAATGTCCTACGCGCACTCACCCATCACCTATTACTTGGTGTCTTGTTCACTATTGGTGAGTTGGGTTGAAAGCCGGGGTTCGATATCCACCTCATGACACTGATTTGAGGCGTAAATGTTCTGATTTCCAGGCTCATCTTATTGAGGTCTTCCTGACTTTGTGGCGAATTCGTCCTCTTTTGCTGCTAACTAACCGATTTGTGTTTCTTGGAGGTCAGTGCATTACACCATCTATGAGTGCTGATTGCATGTATTCAGAGCAGATATGCATTCTTCCACAACACTTGATGAGCTGTTCATACACCCAACTGTGGAAGGCACCTGTCTTTACGGGGTAAGAAATCCGAACCAGGTTTGTTGTGATTAAGCATTTACGCATCGTTTCCTTCTGCACACAGGTGTAATAACTAAATTCGAGGCTGATCACATAAGAATCCAATTTAGATACCGCTAAAAAGTGAGCGCACGTTATTCACGATTTACATTAACGTACCTGCAATCAGTGGCTAACGGACATCCAAATGGTAGTACAACCTGTTTAAACGAGCTGTTGGAATATGCATGAATCGACTATCAAAACTTTGGATTGCTAAAACCTTGAAGGTGGATAGACTAGGCTCGAAAAGATGGACTGAACACCACCGGCGATTCCGTAACCATGAACGTTATTTTGAGTGTGGTGACCGAAGGGGGACTTCTAACGGAAAAGATGTGGCTTTTGTAAACAACCAAGACTAGTCGTTACATAGGTGAGTCCGCCCTTTTTTACGTTGTAAATTTTGGACATTTACAGGAACACAGTTGTTATTGGAATCCTTCATTGGTAACCATCCTCGTATTCCGTATGAAACATGTGTCGCATCTTATAGTGCAAAGTTCCAAATATTGTATTACTGCTCACTGTTGCCAGCTTAGCATAAATCCCTCGGATAGCGATATGAAACAAAGTACGCTGCTGCTTCCATCGAAAGAACGTCGCACACTGTTAACAAAGAAGCTGTATCAGTCGTGAAGTATTACGTACATATTGCTTATCTACTCTCACGTTTCATTTTAATAGGTGCCTGCAACGTACACACGGGAATGCATGAACCGTTGAGAAATGGACACAGATTAGTTCTTCAGAAGTGGGTGTTTCACAGCCATGTGCGTACAAGACCTGCGTTGATATTTTGTGTTCATGTAGAAAACTCACATGCAGGATAGAGGACGTCTCGTAGTCCAACTTCCCACTTCGCTTCTTGCACCGTCCGTTGCTCTACCGCATATATCACCATTGTAAACCAGACAAGTCTATTTCTCACCCCCACGGTAAATCGACCGTGTGGTCATGTCACTGACATAACAGCAGGTCTCACACCACCGCATTGTATCTGGACAAAAAAGAACAGCTGAATCAAGTGGGAGAAGATAAAAATTTGTCAACGATTTTTACTGTGCCTTGTGTTAAGTTTCCCAGAATCTTGCGGTGCCTAACCGAGTGAGAATCCGTAGACCCTTGCATCACTTTAGGTCAGTAGCCCGTACAATCGCTTACATGCAAGATTTCAAAACGAGGCAGCACCTGTTACCTACTAACATCATGGTCCCATGCGCTCTGAATAGTTGTGCGAGTTCATTACCGGTACAGTGAGAAACCTAACTTACAGGAGTGGACTAATCCTGATCTTGTGAAGGTATGGACAGATGACGTGCATTTTCGTCAACACGCGCCTTCGTGAAATTCTGCACCGACACAGACAGGTCGAAACCTGTGAGGTACTATTTTTAGTAATTGGCACCACCATTCACCCAGAGTGGGAATGCTTTTGGGACCTTGTGCACGGCCAGGTTTGCTGACTCATACACTTCGCGTACACTACAGGTCTAACAAAGATTCTTATGGCACACATCTGTGTGACTGAATCTGTTTAACTGCACCGCTGATTTGGCGTGAACAGTAATTTGTTGCGTGGGCGTTAGTCATCACGATAGTAACGACGATGATAGTGAGGAGAATATTGAATACCGTGGTGTATCCCTTTTGTTGAAACTCATGAACTTTGTGTATAAGTGTGCTTGCTCTGAAATGTCAACCAGAATAAGACAATGAGAGGACGCAAACCGTGTGATGTTCACTGATAACTAATTTTAAACGTCGAGACAAGGTTCCACTAGCATAAGGTCATGGCCCGAGAGATTAAACAGACAGACAAGACGATGTGGGAATGATGGCCACCAAGGTAGCCACAACTTCATCAGAAATTGCTTTTGAACACAGGGGATAGTGTGTCTTCTAGGCTAAGTTTCAGCAAGTAAAATCGTGACTCCTACTGTTGGGATGAAGGCTCTCCTGTACTTTCTAATAAATCGCATGTGGTACCCATTGACCTGTAGAGTGTCCTTGCAGTATGCTTAATTCTGGCTATAGGCTGTCTTCTGTACAATTCCTCCGTGTTCTGTGGAAAAGCGTCCTGCCTAGACTTTTCTTGTACTACACCGAACAGAGGCTTTCGGCATGTATGTACTCTCCTGTCCTGGTAGGATTCCTGTAGACGGATCTTACTACGGTGTCATCTAATCTTCTAGTGACTAGAATGTCCAGGTACGGAAACAGTCATTCGCTTAGTTCTCTGTCTTCCGTTTTAAGTTCGACCGAGGTTGGTTCTACTTCAGGAACAACCTATTTACGTGACTTGAGCTCTCAAGCTTAACGTTTGTACAACACACGTAATGTGGGTTCTACTTTAGCCATGAAAAAATCCGCAAGCAGTGGACCCAGCGGAGTGCCCATTGTAACCCCATCCACTTGTCAGAAGCTATACGTCTGGAAATTGACATGTTTAAATTTAGTTACATGTCAATTTGTGGTCAGAATGTACGAAATATTACTCCAGAGAGTATTACATGAATTGCGTCTGCTCATTTTCTTAGTCAACTTGATCAGGGAAACAAACTGTTTCAGGTTAATCATTATCCTAAAATGTGTGACGTTAATAATTGAGTGAAAAATCTTCCGGTACCATACACATTTGTTAAGATGATTTACTACTTATAAATGTATTCAGCGTGCGCTTTCACTACTTTGAAATAGTCCACATCTTTTCAGATGGCATTTGTCAATCTTGATAGCGTAGACTTCACAAAATGATAACGATCGGTGGTGTCGATAACACTAACCATGAAGTTGCCCATTTCAATGATTATTCTATGCCAATGATATAGTTCAAATATTCAACTTTCCATAACCTGGGAAGCGTTTTCGGTGGGAATTTGATCTTGGTTGTCAGGTCGTGGTAACGAAAAATCAGGTACTATTCGAATATGTTTTTGGCGATTTTTTTAAGGAAGATCGCGATAAGATTCTGGTAATCCACTACAAAAACTTACAGGCTGCAAATCATGACGCCTTGTTCAGACTTACGGAGTGTCTATCGGGTCTTATTCCAATTCTGCTATTGATTTCTAAGCGTTTATAGAACTTTGGAATATGAGTTGAACAGTCTACATTTAATTGTTGGTAGGTTTCGAAGAATGAGCACAATGTCGGTTCACTTCATCGTCAAAGTGAATAGTTTAATGTGTGTAAAACTGCTGAAGTTCAATCCTTGAAAGTCCTCAAGGTCGCAGACTCATTCAACAACTATAAATGTAACTGACGGTCATTCATTCCTTGGCCAAATTCTGAGGTCGAATTTTCTGTCCTATTCGTGTTATTCTCTTTCTAATGTCGATCTGTATTTCTATTTTCTCAAGTAAGTGCTGCTGAGAACGATTAAATTACCTTGTTTTTTTCTTCCCCCTTCAGACGCTTATCACGCCCGCTTTCGATAAGGATATATGTGTGATCAACATGTTGCTTCTAAGCTCACTGATGCTAGAAGCGATCAAATGTGTATGGTATTCACTGAATTTAACGCTTAGCAAGCATGAAATGTGGTGCACCTTCTGAAGACTGATCCAATTGTTTGCCAGGATCTAGATTTTAACCATATATATTTCCGTGGTAGTCTTCAGACAAGGATGCAGTCATTGTGATGGTGTCTAGCCGGTTGAGGAGGTCATGAAGCACCGATTGGTTATCATTTTAATTTCACCAAAAGTATTGTCTAAGTAATGACTAGAACTACCTGGCTACTTGCCTGTCTGAAATCTCATCTTGAGGTTGTTAGCGTGGTCTAGACTAGTCTAACCCACAATATGAGCTGAAGCATTTTTATCATGAGGACGCATATAAAACACTAAAGCGTTTATACTACAAGCTTATGTAGATAGAAATTTTACTGTATCTGTCTGGAGTTCATATGGTTTGGGTCAGAGCGTTGACTACTAGCTGTTAGAATTTCAACAATCCAAAACAACAATCTAATACCGTTTAATCCGTTTTGTATGACCCAAACAAATCCATACCATGCGACATGCCATAGAAGTGAAGCGGCGCGCAGCACAGAGTAGTGGTGACTTCCTAAATGGCTCACCGACCACGGAGTTAGCCAAACATGCAACCCCTGTAGAGATGATCGTTTCACATTGGAAGGAAAAGGTGATACAGCTGGAACTCTGTGAACCTTTAAACGCACAAGTGCTTAATAAGCAATAGAATTCGCGTCGTCAGCAAGTTCCTACTAGTAGCATCAACCGTGATTATTCTCAGTGCTAAGCCAATCCAAAATCACGAGTGATATATGAACTAGACAAAGTGCTTCTTTTCGAAAGAGGCTGGCTGGAAAGTCTATCTGAATGCGAAGGCTGTGGTCAAATGTGAGTGGTGTTCAACTTGAAAGGGAAATTCATCCAAACCATAAAGTGAAAACTTGTTCACATTTTCACGCGAATTTCTTTTTGGTGACCCCCGAATAGGGGATACGCAAAACATTTGATCTAGATTTTCGAAGAGTTTGCTTCAAAGAGAACAAAGACACTGCTTGTAATGTGCATCGTTCGTCTCCAGAATTGACGTCACACATTTATTCTGTGCGCCAGATTTATTCTTCCACTTAATGCCCACGAACACGTACGTCAACATAGTCAAAACGATTTCCGCTTGACAGACCAGTCTGAGACGATTGTAGCGTGTCTATCAGTGTCACCGTTTGTTTCGGTTGGATAAATCTGTGGACTGTGGCCTCGTTCATCGGCGTCGGAAAGGCAAACCGAGAGATGGTTTATGACAGAAAAATAGATTAACCAGAAAACTCTGAAACCTTTTCGATTTCCCGTCAGTTCGGATAAACATCCTGGTGGATTCGAACTGATCGTGAAACACTTTGTTGGATAAAAACTTCGCTTGAGGTGTGCTGTGCTGGCGTTTTCTTCAAGCAGTTTGCTTATATCCATTGCTTAACCCCCAGCAATTCCTTCATCACGGACCCATTGGTGGTTACCGACTAACTGACTTACGGTTGTTCACTGATGTCAATTGCTGTTTTGTTAGGCCGATCTTCACCTAATGCATGAGGAATTCGGACCATTAGATATAGGTGGCTTGATATCGACGGAGCACCCATAATTGCGATCGGCAATTTGGTTTACCGATAATGTGACTGGCAACGCATTCGCGAGGGTTATCGCAAGAATGTATGCAAAACACGCAGTAAATAGTTGATGCAAATTAAATCTCTTGCTTATGGTGGTTGGTCATGAATCGATCGAACTGACTTGCATTGATAGCTGGATGAAACGACAGTGTTAACATAATAACATTATGGTCCCTAAACACCCTCCTCAATTGATCAACCCATCTGACAGGTTATATCGATTTCATTTCTTCTGCAATATTCACGTGCCTTTGAGCTGCTGTAGTTAGCAGTTTGAACCTTGTATTGATCTCTGTTTATTAACACGACCTATGACCTGTTACCCGGTGCTTTGTTTGGTTGCTTATTTCTAGTCTGCCCTAACTACCACAAAATTCGCCACTGTTCTCTCTAGTCTGGTGAAGCTTCTGTGTCGGGAGTGAAACGTTACCAATAAATTAGGTTACTCGGTACTCACAATTTGCTTCGAATTCAGACAGTATTCGATTACTACTTAAAATATGCCAGTAGCCACCGGAAGTCATGAACTTACGTATGTTAGGGGCGAATTCGACGGTGCGATTTTCGTTTACGTTCACCTACAAGCCAATAAAAACACTTGAAACATTCCATTATTGCAACGCCATTTGAACAACTATGGTTACTCACCCTATGCGCTATGCTGTAAAGGACAACCTACACTGTATGAGCAAGGAATTTATGTTAAATGGCTTGTTGATGGCATAATACTTAATGTGAAATGTGTTCTCTCTCCTTCTGACTCTGATTGCTTGTCGTATATAACCTGCAAGTTTTACTTTTGCGAATGATGAGATTAAATGAAATTTTGGCATATCACAACATATGACTTCTTTCCACTCGGAGGAAGTTGCTGAAGACAACCCGGTGTTCCAAGTGTTATTTTCATATCAAGTTAAGATGAGATGCGCAAATTTTTACAAGGATTTGCTTGATCTCCATCAGATTTTGCTTAGTTGAAGATTGTCGAAAGCATCAGAATGTCCTTAAAACGCGTTATCTGAAAGTTCATTTGTCCAACATGGTTTTATTGCCTTACACGCTGTCCAAAATTTTTAATCCACAGTCGGCAGCAATTGTTGGTTCCAGTGTGTTTTTGTGATTGAGGCGAAATTATGAATAATCGCTGCCCCCCAAATTCCAAACTTTAGCACAATCATTTCTAAGCGACTGACAGGTTTTCTGATAAACAAGTTTACTTGCCTACCGTACAGACCAACAAGTTAAACTGATTACATCCCTCGTTCTCACAGCGGGTACCTAATCGTCACCTAACGCCGCTAACGTAAACATCTGCGTGGTAAAACGTTTACCTGTAGTTCTCTCGTCAATGTACTGCGCAGTGGCCATGCTTAAACAATCAATTTTCGCAATCAAATAAGCTCATTTTTTCGAACTTGAATGAGATCATTTGATTATGGGATCGAACATTCAGGCTCGGGAAATTTAAACACAACTTACGAAATGTTCACTGATGCAAACCGTCCTATATGAGCTCCACTATGTCAATTGAAACAGAGCGAATAAAACCGGTTCTTGTGCAACTGGAGATTCTTTCATCGAATGCCTCTGGGTAGGACTATTCAATCAAATGTCTTTATATGGAATTCAATTTCCTTGTGGTTTGGATCCATCACAAGTAGAAGTGAGAGTTGGACAGCAATATCTGTTCTTTGCTGTTAAAGACTTATCTGAGACTAAATGAGAACTTTCGCCCACAGAAAGTCAGACAACTACAACAGTATGCGATAGCCCGTTATTTGTTGCAATCATACAGACTCCTGACACCACTGTTCCTATCCTACGACATTCCTGACTCGATAAATCTAGTTGAATAGAAAACTGGTGTGGATTGTTCAAACAAACAAGAAAAAAAGCCTCTTTTTAATTCGAGTTTGAAATAAGCGATGCAAATGCTAATCAATAACTAGATGTATCACCAATTAAGTTAGGCACGTCTGAGAAGAAAGATGTGGAGAATTTTAAAGCTTGTGTCTTCAATTATCCCCACCGTTGGCTAAAGAATTCATGACTGTTTCGAGTAATTAATCGGTCTCTATGCCTAACCACTGCAAGCAGCGATTGACCGGTGCTAACTTGAGTCGCACCGTTTGATATCACCGCTTCTGTCAGTGGATGCGTGGGTGGCGTATGATCGACAGAGCACCGATTTTTCAACATAACGAATTCTGACACAGATGAGTTCTAACTTGTCGCCTGTCGTTGTTCACAAGTGCTGTGAGCGTAGCACGTTGGTAATGTGAATATCATCCCTAGTTGAATGGGGAAAATAGCCTTTCTTCATGAAAACAGTAGTCCTGTCTTACTCGAACTGTTAGTAGACGTATACATCTCGTTTGTCTCCAAACTAAAAATGAGGCGTTTCCTAGTTGAAACTTAGGACTTGGTCGAAAACTCACCGATTCTTTCTGATTTACTGAGTCGGTCAATCTTGAAAAATGCGCGCAGGTAATTGGCCTAGGTTCCAGAGGGTCGGACATATCGTAAAATCAAACACACCGATTTGTCCCTAGAATTTCTTCAGTGATGTTGGCGTCGAAGTTGGTATCTTTATAATACTACCACGCCGTAGAGATCACAGTGATACATTGCGAAAGATATTGATCGCAATAACTCCTCTACATCAGTCCGAGTCGGTGTAGATCCCAATTTACTACACCAATGCTTTCAACGCTTCAGCGCGTGTCAGCTTCCGAGGTCTGTCGTCAAGTCAGATAGTCTTGAACCGTTCCCTTGACAGATTCAGTTAGCACCGGGCTGTTTAACGCTGGTTGCCTGGGTAAAGATATATAACTTCCCGAAATCTCTACTCTTGGCTAATTTGACCTCAGTTGCAGGTTGTCCGACCCCCTTGCTACGGTTTCCCGTTCTTAAACATTTAATGAAGGGCACGCCTCCTGACGCTCGGCAGCAACTGGCTTTGACAAACGGGCTAAAGGGATTTTGAAGGAACCCTGTGGTTCATAGTACGATAAGTCAGGTCGGCCATTGGAATGAAATGAACATCGGTGTGCCCAAGTTCGAAATGCGCAACCTGACGGACCAGAAGTTCAATGTAATAACTGGCTGACACAACTTGATCAGGTTGTTTTGGCCTGGTGGCTTGATCTTCTGTCATGGATTTCGGTCAGAACAGGATTGACAACTTAGACCAGAGCAGTGGAAGGTCTGAATTGTTGCCGGTGTCTACACCACATGGTGTTCGCCCTCATGCAACTTATTAATTCACACGCGAGCTAACTGATACTCGAGTAACGCTACCACTGAGCTACCATGGCTTGACTCTGCTTAAAGACGTGAAGCAACGATTGCGTCACAACCAGGAAAGCCTCTACCGATTATTCCACAGGAGCAACCAAGCCTATTGCACTGGTAAACAGCAATCTTAATCAAGTGTTTTTACCACCGGAGACCCATTCACAACGCTCAAAACAAATGTGTATAAAGGCACAAAAGTTTATTTGAATCAATTAAATGCACTTTCCGTTGCAGTTCAAGACACAGACGCACATAACCGTGCACACAGAAACACGGGGAATAGATAAGGCGCTTCACCAGCACCCACGTGCACCAAACAGGATGACGACGGTGATGGTTACGAACCCATCAAAAATTTGTCACAGTCGAAATATTACATCGAAAAAACATCGAGTTTCTCTAAGTGCGTATGCAGTACAATACAGTTAGTAGTGGCTGAAAAAAATAGACAGACGGAATCGAGTGAGAGACAACTGAGAGGAGATTAGGCACTGAGACATTACACACGGACTACACGGACAGATCAACGTGGACTCGGACGAGATGGAATAGGGTGAGTGTAACCGTAGAACATCTAATTTGGTTGGGACATCTTTCAAATGGAAACGACCATGACATCAACAGCGTCAACAAATATGGCATATTCAGTATATACTGTCCGACTGTTACTCACTCGCTCACATATAGGAACACGTAGAGCTTCCAGTTGGACCTCGCAGACGCTGTCAGGAGTCAAATCGAATAGCAATCGGCAGATATAGCCGAAGACACGTACCAATGTGGACGACTGCCGAAAGATTCGATGCCTTCAGTTGTTGTTGTTGTTGTTGTTGTTGTTGTTGTTGTTGTTGTTGTTGTTGTTGTATGGACAGACGATGACAAAGATGGTCACGACAACGATGGCGAAGAGAAACCAACACCACATACACAAGCACGCACGCAGGCGCATAAAGACAGAGATAGACGAGCAAGAACCGGTTACCAAACTGCGTGTTGAAGTGTAGACACAACGGATGCACGTTGGCGAGTCCTCGCGCGAGCGTGCGAAGTGCATTGGACCTCGTGTGGAATAGGACAAAAATGGAGGATGACAGAGGAGTACGAGCGTGAAATGCACTCACAAACCTCCGCCCTAAAAGTCACGAAACTCAGGGGGGATTGGGTTATACAGACACATATTCATTCGAGGTACACATCGACATCGGTGGTAGGGATTGTAGGATTGGTTTGTCGAACTCATCAGGTTCGCAAAGAACCACTCAGTACAGCCAACGTACTGACATTCATCAAAACATTGTTTAGCCGTAGGAATAACGCACAAGAAATTCCCAGTTTCTGTGAAATGGAAATAAAATGTGTAAACGATCAGTGGAAACCAACAAAACATCCGAAGTAAAAAATGATCGTCGACTAATCGACCAGTATACTTACCTGGATGGAAATTGTAATCGATTTCTGGACAGGGAGGTGTGAATCGGAGATCTTCCACCATAAGAGGATTTCTGATATGCGGTCCTTCAATTCCAGAAGAGGTTAGAGAGTAAGAAATGATTAAATTAATAAGACTAGAGAATGGTGTAAATCATTGTAAATTGTGTTAGTGTATAAAGCGGACGCAATGGAGGATTTGCTGAACATCGTTCACACATTCCCATTCATAGAAACCTTTTGGCCGAGCATCTTCAAAGAGAAGCATAAT
The DNA here is from genome assembly GCA_008508345.1 of Paragonimus westermani. Taxonomy (NCBI): domain Eukaryota; kingdom Metazoa; phylum Platyhelminthes; class Trematoda; order Plagiorchiida; family Troglotrematidae; genus Paragonimus; species Paragonimus westermani. Next base: position 50,734 of record QNGE01001373.1, on the reverse strand, counting down.
GTTTCTCCTCTTCCTAATGTCGAGATGTTATTTTTCTGACACTCACTGTCAGCTTAAGATGAACCAATAAGTTACTTCGGTATTGATCCACATCACCAAAGTTATAGAAATAAACGGATCTTGTTCGTGAATAACACTCAAATCACAGTAGCTAACTTCTCCACTACTCACCACCTTAAAACGGTCAACTGATAATGAACTAGTCCGGCAGCTTTGTTAGAAAGCTCATTCCGAACGGTTCATATCTTAGATTTGATATTATGTGAGGGACTCATAGTGAACAAGTTTTATTCAAAACTGATGCAATGCAAGGTTAGAAAGTGTTCTATTTTTTGGGTGATTAGAAGAAAAATTTTGCAAACAAAGGATTACTGTTTACATCATCATTGTTATCATTCCGTCAGGATGTTGAATGAAGGAAGAACTAACTGGAATCAAATGACGACAACCAGTTGCTACAGACTTTGTCTGCCACCTCACTGTCGATCGATTTTATGCATTTGATTAAGAAAACACACTACTGTGTTTTATCCCGCATAGCACTCATGACACAATATCAGTGACCATTACCACTCAACGTCCATATGGTTCAACCACGTGTACCGTCATAATCATGCACCTAAGTACAGGGTAGTACCATAAAAATGGCCAGAATCTAAGACAACTTATTAATGGAAATTATGATATTTATCAGGTGATACTCGAGTTGATTATGTGAAGAAACAAAGAATCATGTGGACTTACTGCCTGTGGACATCGCTACGCAAACAGTCCCCATCATGAATAAGGCAACCAAGCTCAGCAGTGAAGACACGACAAATCTGGAAAGTGGCATAGTTCGGCAAATGCTCAGGTTCACAAAGCTGACCAGACCAGTCACCGCGAAAGCTCCAAGCACAGTGTGAAGTGGACGAGTCAACGTGAATTTAAATTGTCACTGATAGCCAATAGCAACTTGTGTTGTCTCAAGGTCACGCACTCAGAATTCATACGCGCATCCATAGGCCAGTGCGCGCATTCATACATTGGCGCGTACCTAAATGTGCATGAATGGCACATGTGTACGAATCCATTCCCCCAATATGCATACACACAAAAACACAAGACAGACACATAAGTTTTAGATTTTGGCGGATCAAAAAGAAAACGTTACAATATGAGGACGGTCATTAGTTCATTTTGAATTAGCTTGTTTGTGACAAACAGTACACGAGTTGTTGCAGTATGCTGAAAGCAGAACCAGCCTCTTGTTCGAGTATCCTCGAGTTGTCACCTCCAACTAGATTAATATTCAACGCCAAACGGTTTAACTCTGTTGAGAACACATATTTCATGAAGATGGGCTAATAGTATGTATCGTAGCACTGCTTTGTTTAGCTGGTTTCTATGGCTCTTGGTTGAATTCTGACATGAATGACGTGTTAGTTTTAACAGCAGGTCGTCAGTATCATTATCCAGTGCTTGAAATTCGTAAGTGGCCGATCTGACTGTTTGGGTGTTTGATGTTCTTAACGCTGTTACGAAATGCAGAACTGAGGTAGCTCCAGTGGGTTAACATAAAACTTGGCGTATTGATTGTCATCGAGTGTAAATACTTCATTCACTCCAATGGTTGGCAGTGCCATCAGTGAGATCAACCAATGCCTACCGTTGGTGAATTGGCTGAAACACACTTCTGAGCTCCTAGATTCATGTCAGCGGTACCTCCACGACAATACTGGTGACTGGAGATACTGTTGCTGTTGATGCTGACTTGTTTAACAATGTGGCGGGTTACTTTGTCAACGTTCCCATTCAAAGCAACTTAATCAAAGCAACTTCATGCGAGGTAATTAGAACAGCAGCCAGATGCGACGGAACGAGTTATTCGGTCGGTGTCGACAATATAAACGGAAACTGAGAGGATAACACTAAGAACGCATGAGTTTTTCAGTCTGTATGTGTTTACCAAACAAAACCCGAAATTCGTACTAAGGGAAAGAAACAGGAATATCAACAGTGCACCGAACTTGAAGAAAACACAAGTGGAAGTATCAGTTAATTCGATTCCACAACATTTGATAGTCTGTAATCAACGCTAAGCGTTATCTTTGGGACTTCGGCGAAGACGCCAACAAGGCCCCATAGAATGAATCTAGGTATAAGAACTTCATCTCTGGAACCTTCATCATAAACTGTTCTGTAGGCTACAATTTCCAGTACAACACAGGCTGTGTTACAGGCGATAGGTTATCAGTCACAAAACCTTACCGATCTCGGTAGTGTAATCGACACATTTTTAGGCACGCCTATGTCAGCAACTCACCAGCGGACAGTAACATTGCTCCTGTCTTGCTCTCAGTACACACCCGAACAATGCCATGAAGATACCGGTGGTCTAAAGTGGGTCCTAGTCGCATGTAACAGCATCAGTTTTCTGCACAAAAATAAAACCAGCAAAACCACAAGTTACACTCTGATATGTTTCTTTGTGTTCGGTGAAATTTTGAAAAAACCAACTTGGAATAAGGACGTTTATTTTTGATAATAGCGCCATCTGGCGAGAAAGCCAATGATTGACGTTACTGTCGAGATTCGACTATATGTGAACGTACACTGACCGTACTCGTAGACGTTTACTGGCAAAATCCCAAAGACAACGTATTGGATTCGTGTGGGAGAAATTGACAGAATAACCCAATGATATCGAAGTGAACTTCCTGGATGCCCCACCATAAACCACACAAGAAAACAGACGAGGAGTTCACTCCTTACAAGAAGAGTCTTTTGGGTAGATCGAGATATTGTTCCTATGATAGCGTCTGCTCTCGTGGAACGAGAATTTCAGATTTTCATCACTCGATCGTTATGAGTGTAACAGTCAATGAAATATCGGTACTCCGTCAGAACCGCCGAAATTGACATGCATTAACAATTACTGATGTGATTACATTAATATCGCTGTTCGCAAAATAAACCGATGTGCATCTTCCGAAAGGAAGTATACTATGAAATTAAATCTAGTTTACAGCTTGTTATAGTGTTTGCGCAGTGATCGTACAGTGATGAGAACTCACAGGTGGAGATAACCAATACTATGTACATATTACCACAATTGAAAAGTAGAGAGAAAACGGTTATCTAAAACACACGACCCAGCACATTTTGCTATGAACCACCTTGTGGGTGTTGATTTGGCATTGTTCTGGAGATATAACATGCTGCCCCAAATGTCCTAAACGGGGTTTGATCAAAGTTTCGCTTACCGGAACCTTGTGTGAAGGTTGCTTATTTTAGGTTTCAAGGAAACGCATTGCAGTCTGTGCGTGAGAAAAAGCTGAATTCGGTCCAAAGAGACAGCCACATTATGTCTCTCCAGGGAAACTGAGCCTGTTTCTGAATGAAGACATACTTTATAAATAGTTCTAGAAGGTTCAGTTCTTTAACACGAGTGTATAATACAACAGTGCATCTATCTTAAAAGTTTATTTGATGCGAGCTTTTCATCTTCAGCGATTTCTTCTTGATAGACATTTTGCCTCGTTATGATGGTGGGTCATCCTGTTAAACAATGTGAACATATACTGGTGCTCCGAAAAGCCAGTGTGACAGTCGCCATGTTTCCTGCCGAATAGCTGACTCTCACACATGGTTATTCTTAACCGAGCTGATTTTGTGAGCATTTGTTTGGTAGTATGCTGATTTACAAGATATGTGTAACTCTACGTAATGAGTAAACTAAGACAAATGCTTATTACCAGAAGAGCAGTTACACTAATGAATGAGACCAAAATTTGTTTTGAATGCAATCTGAAAACTAAAGGATACCCCGTAGTTCGATTGAAGATGTTTGCAAATCAGGCTGTACACGAACTTCAACTGCAAACTTTCCTGATATCAATTAACTATTGAAAGGTATTACAAATGTCCAACTTTTATATTGAGCTTGTCTCAAAACAGCTTATCAATCGCTAAGTGGTGAACATAAAGTGAACATAAAGTGTAACTGTTTGCATAAACGCTCAGACCCACTTACTAAATGAACAGTTAGCAAATGAGAATGGACTGGTCTCTGAATATGCCACTTATGTAGATGAAGCAGATGACAGCTAGCTCATACTCAAGCTAGTACATTTGGATCCCCTTAAGGCAAACAAAAATCGACTGAAATTGATGAGTTGGAATAAGGTGAAATGTAAATTGTGTCATCACAAAATAGGAAGGATGAATTGCTAGAGTTAACACCTTTCCGGAAGCGGAGTGTGAGGCGGTGTGTTGTTTTGTGTTGTTTTGTTTCAAATTGCGCACTCACTGCCGAATCCAGTAAGACTGCGAACATATGAGATGACGACCTCCGCATTAGTACCTTACGGAAACTATCACTGGGGAAACGAAAACCGGTGAACTGTGTGTTCATATCGCACAATGTGAGTCAGCAAAAAAGGTGAGCAGTAGTCAACATTAAATAAATTTGCAAACTAAACCAACCATAAAAGACTGTTTGAGGTAATCCCCGCTTTCTGAAGATAGCGACCGGATGTCCTTTGGTGATCGCCTATCCAAAAACTACTGGAAGGGATTGAAAAAGACAACCCTGGAAGGTAGCGAACACTTTACATTTCTCATCATCCGTTCGAGTTAAAAACCCATAAATACAATACACAGTATGGATGTGAAATAATGTCTTACTTAGAAGGCTGCCAAGAGAACACATATTAATTGCTTCGGACGTTACTGTCTTATCAGGCAGATAAACCTTAATTGGGTCTGTGGATCGTGAGCTGATGAAGTTCGCGCTTTTGAGCAGCCAGTGGAAACAGTGCTAAGATATCTGACTCATTCTATTGCACAAAGTTAACATTTCTTTCTCATGTGTCTAGTGGGCACCGGTTAGAACGTCACATACACCTTTTCCTCGTATATGTTGACGTGAGTGAATGATTATCACACTCAAAAGTTGATTTCATAATACCACAGACTGTTCTTCACATTCCCATAACTCATTTTGGTATACACCTAAAGAACCATCTGGTACGGGCATGGTGATATATTCAGCATACCTAGATGAATTTCGATCTAGCAGGTACATTGTACCAACGCCAACAGCGTAGGCTGTTAAAGCTTGTTTATGGGCGTCTTACGGCGACAGATAGGGGGGGGGGGCGAAATCAAACAATCATAGTTTTGAACTTATTTCCTGTGCCATGCGTTGATTGATCAACGAGTGGAAACTAACGGTTGATCCATCGTAAGTTGCCTGGAGTGAAATTAACAGATGATTTAAGTGTCGGTTCCACAGAAGCCAATCAATGGGAAAATGGACCTGGTGGTGTGAAGGTCACAGCAACAACCCGTAAATAGTAAAAGTGATATGAATGTCAAAACCTGTCAACCAAAACTGAGTGCCGATGTTTCTCTCGGACCTGGGTGCTATAAAGATTCACATGCTAAATGTATCCCGAACCGATGTTTTACATTAAAGTAAAGAAGATTGCTGAGTCAAATACAGCGATTGTTCTGGTCGTTTGTCGGATGCTCAGAGTCAACACAGATCACTTACGGACCTCGGACGAGAGGACCATAACCGGCAGTATGATGATCGTAGTTTGTCGTCATGAAATACACTCTATTGTCCTCGTTTAGCAGGCTAGATAGCTTGAATCATTAGGTGTCTGACTACAATGCGTATTGTATTCAGAGTATTTTTTTATCCGTTTCAGATGGTGATATGTGTCTAAGTACGTTTACGTCTATGCGGTGCGTAAGGCACTTCATCATATCATCAACCTTTGTTTCGCTAAAACAAAATTTTGTGCTACAGGACTATTAAAAACAAGTCCGAAAAAAATGTTACACACTTTATGTATCGGATGGAATTGGTTTATTTACAGGTCTGCGCACGCAGTCCATTCGGTTCAGAGGCAGTTGGCCATTCTGTTAATATTCGTCCAACATACTTGATAAATATGGTTCAGACTCTGAGTTGTAGGTGTTTTTGCGTAACCGTTACGCCTGGCGTATGCTGAGTTACGTTGGAAAAGCACCCGATGACTGTGCTAAAGAGATTCAGGGTGCAATCAACACCAACAGTAGCATAATGAAGTATCACTGAATGACACCAGAGATGAATGTTACCGAGTGAATTGGAGAAGGATGTTTTCGTTCTCATATTTACGAAAGAATTGGCTTTCCCTGTCTAGTTCCCTATGTAGCCTTACCCATATCTCGTATCAAGCAGGATTGTTTACTTGGCAAGCTTAGCTTAAGGTGTAGGCGGATGTACTACTAACACTGACCGTTCTAAGCAGCCTAAAGGGTAAGCAAAGTCTGAAAGAAATGTGTTTACAAGCCTGCAAAATCGCATACCATCATTTATGTTAAAACTATACATGCCTGAGAAGTTTTTCTACACAAATTTCCCGCACGTGAAGGATTTAGGTGGGAAACGCAAGCAGCATAAGCAAGTTTTCAGCGTTCGACACAAGTTGAAACAAAACTTCCAAAATGTCACATCGGGAGCTCTATCATCAAGACAATTTGTGTGTAAGCTGTGCCACTTAGACTCCAGACACCAAATTAACACCATCAACCTTAGTTGAACGCAAATCATGGAGTAGACTGAAAGTAGTCTCCTCTGCTAATTATATTACTGTTTTGAAACTGGCACTGGCTTAATTAGGGCTGTTTCCAAACATCTCCATACATTTCAGCTAACTGCTAGTGCAGACTCCAAACAACCTTCATAAGAAGGCGCATAAACTGTCCAACGTAATTTACATAAACGCTGCAAACGTTCTATGTCGTAGACAATTCAGTGTTTGATTACCTAGACACACTCCATTAAAACCGTTGGTAAGTGTCGCTTCAAACAAATGGGCCCGCTCCTTGCGCGCAAATATACGCATCAAAAATGAGCCATCGAGCACCCAATAGGGATGGAAAAGTGGGCACGAATGCAACTGAATATATATCACAGCATTTCGGACGTAGACACGTCCAAGGTGAACATGTAAAGAGATACACAAACTACCTTCACGTAAAATTCATTCAACAAAATGTGAAACAAAAAACAGAGCTACTTTCTAGAGTAAGAAATGTTTCACCATAACAGTCACTTCGGAACTTACGAAATTTACTGTTTTTAATGTAGTTAGTTTGAAATTCTGCTTTTGTCTGAAGTACACACAACTACACATTTTTTGTGTGAATCACAGCGAAACACCTTCTTTACAACAGAACCTGGTTGATTATGTATACATTGAAGTAAGTTTAACAAATAAACAGTAGGCATGACCTAAAATGTACAATCCCTGTAATTAGGTTATTGTCTGTTTCATACCCTGTTAACGGATTGTAAAATCAGAAATGACTCAACCACACATAAATTCCCCCATCACAGATGCCGATCATATTATTGTTGGCTGAGCCACTTAGAACTTTGGCTCGTAACACGAAGTTTTCAAGTGGGGATTGATGTCACAGGACAAACAGAAGCTGGACATGATTGTTATGCTACCCACCATGCTAAACGCATTCATATGTAACGGTAATCTCCCTTCATTCTGAGTCTCAGGTGTGCGGAATAATCGATTGCACTGAGTCTATGTCCGATATGGAGTTTTGAGTCGAGGTCGAACTCGTGGCCTATGTCGATGTCCTCTGGACTTTAAGCTTAAACGTCAAGTACGGTTCAAAGTTCTTTGTTTTTCTTCTGTTTGATTGACTACTCCGTTTTATCTGGTGTATGAATTCCAACATAGGTGTAACATTGCTCACTGACTGCACCGTCACAAGTAAATCATGTAATCATTAGCCCGGATTGTTCACACAGAGAAAACCAGATGTGTGCAGTCGAAATCACGTGTTTTGTCGATTGGCATTCGTTGTAAGCTCATCGTAAGACCGTCCATTTCTCAAAGATCTTCTACACTTCCCAGTGCGGCATCTGAATTGTGGATCTTATCCTCATCATAATGCCACTTGTTCCAGCCAACAAGGCTGAACGAATGTTCCGAGCAATGTCTTCAGATAACACTAACCCATCTCTTCTGGTTTCAGGCGTTTGTAATCCTCTATGAAACTCAATCGTTTTCAAGCAGTCATACCAAGTCTAACAGAAATAACCCCATAGGGCAACCGTACCAATTGTTGCTTGTGCTTTTGGTCTACTGACCTATTTAGTCCTTCTAACGTGGCAAGTTTATCATGCACGTGCTGTATAGCTACTGACAGTAATACGTGTGATGAACTCAATTCAGTATGTCTGGTTGGATCCGTAGACTTGAACAGGAGAATCGAGCTAGCATTCGTTGATATATCTGTTGTTGGCCTGAGGCTGGATAAGCCGTCGTTCACTTAGTACACTCCATTACAGCACATGCAAATGCTCATGGATTTATGCGTTACAACGAGACTTTGTACAAGATAAACACATACTCGATTTGTTCCTGAAAGACATTTTGAACTCAAAGATATCGTTGGTTATTTCGTCATCCGGTTAAAACAGCCACCATTGTATCAGTCCTGGTAGTGAGTAACAGTGTAGGTTACATAAGAGAGTAAGTTACTGATGCAAGCCGGCTTTGGTCAACACAATTAGGCAAGCACCAGAGAGTACGCGTAAGGTCGGTCTAATACACATGCTTTTAAAAAGTACGTACACAGTGTGTGGAATCGGATCTCCTACAACTTCAGCCGAAAATTATTTTGCAAGTTTTCGTTCACTGAAACACATTTCACTGGCTAGCAAAACTACTGTAGTGTGGATAGACGGTCGCACCATACTACTCACACCACTATTCAGTAGCAGCTTGGATCGAATTGATTGCGGGATAAATACGGCAGAGATATGGGAAGGATCACTGGAAGGCAGAATGACATAGAATGGCTCTCGCCACATGACGGAACTGAGACATGGTGTCTAAAGTGACTGGAGCATCCTCAGACGAGTGTGGCCTGCAAATGGGTGCTTCTGTTCGTAGTCGCGTTGAGACGCTTAAGTCGTGTATTAGTTTATCGAATAAACAACTTGTGTGCCATCCGTCTTCTCGGTTCACAACACTACCATCTCCCGTATTTGTTGTTCACGAGATTTTGCCCGTCAATTTAAATCTGATAAGCAGGTGTTACCTCTGTCGTACAATTCTTTATTCAGGGGCAGCTATCACAGTTGGAATGATTGCTTTTCAAGTGCATATTCGTGGGTTAACGGACGTCATCAGGTCGATTAGAAATCTAAGACGGGAATCTAACACGATCTGAAAAAGTTAGATCACTGGAACGTCAAATTATTTGCAGTCCACCGAGTGCCAATTCTTCTTATTTCTATGGAAAGATGTTTCACCAAAAAGGCTAGCTTGTGATCCATGGTTTCCCTTTACGGGTTGCTCTAATTTACAGTTTACAATTCACGATGTCTTCTTCTTTACCCATTCCCTATTTCCGACTTTCCATTTGCATCCTACAGGTAGCCCTACTATCTGGTCCCCCCCCCCCACATTGGGTTAACGTCTGCTTCAAACTCGTGCAAATCGCTACACTGTTTTCCCCATATCAAAGGTCGATAAGTTGTTAATATGGCTTGTCAGTCTATTCACGTATAATTCATCAGCTAAACTATGACTCATTCAGTCAATTACGAAAATGCCCTTACTTGAACAATCTCAGGACACTGGGTATTTCTTATGTATGAGATTACATTGTAAATTCACATCAAACCTTTGTGCTGTTTGGGTGCCTAAATGTTTTAAACAACATTAAAGAATTGGTTTATCTATGCGGTAGGTGGTCATTCCCGAGGGAAAGACTGCGCGTGAAAATCTGAGTGTACAGCATCAGTGCCGGTTGTGCGCACATTCTTGCAGAAGAGAGGTATTTATTTATGAGAACCGAATTCCAGGAGTTGACACATCAGTAACTCTGAGAGAATAATTCTGAACAGATTTACAAAGACCCTCTGAAAACATCGACAAGCGTTTTGATAAGAGTGAGATCAGAACGGTGGTCGAGGAGTAGGTGCCAGAATGCTTGTCCCACACTTTACGGGATGATCGCTAAACACACACACAAGAGTTAACTTTCTACTAGTGAAGTTGGTTTAAAGCCGCCACTCAAGTACATGAAGACCCCAGTCAGTCTTCACTCAGATAATCAAGGTTTATTAAACCATGTTGCTCACACTACTTGGCGGGTTGGACCATTTAACAAAAGTGAGGATTAGTCGTTTGTCCTATCCAACACTGTTTGCTGACGTCGCTGTTGAAGCGCTGGATTGCGGACTGGACCATTGATTGCTCGGCATGAGGCAACAACGATTAGGTTAGCACATGTAGGTCGAGTGCATCTCCCAGTCAAAGGTCCTCGTGAATCGCAAGTATTATGAATGTGACCGTTAGGAGGGACAGCAGGTAACCAAGTCCAATTCCCTATTGCATGCATGTTTGCGGGGTAATGGTTTCGTTCAGTATCCCCAAAATGATGTTGTTTTTGCTAGGACGGGATCAGTCAGCTGTCGAGCCCTCGTTAACCGCTTGGCCCATGACTGCATAAAAACCTCATCTAGCTGACTGTCGCTTATCGTTGTGCGATCTCATTGGCACACGTGTAAAAACAAAGTGTCACAAACCGGTCTGCTTACGACACACTTGCATGTCCTCACTCTTGCCGGAATATCTCCTCACGCAGCCGCCAGGTTGCTCAGCGTTAAGGCATGTACATGCAGATGTTATGGCAAATTGACGATGAGGAGAAGCGAGGTGGGAATATCACCTAAGCAAACATAGTGTGTACTATGGTATCAACTGAGACAATTCGTAGTTCTCAGCAAGGGTTGGTCCAGAGGCTGAAGGGTCATAGCACCATAAAAGCCTACTCAATGAACCACGAAAGCCGATTGATGCCGTACTGAACATTATCTCCTAATTTTCGATTTACATTGACACTGTGGTAGATTTCGAGCAGTTGTTTCGAAAGTACTGAAGTGTTTTCGTAGTCTACCTGGAAAGGCAGGACTAAACTTGAAATGTACGGCCACCAACCTGAAAGCTAAGTTACCCGAACATCGGAGACTTTTCAGTTTTACTTGGGCCACTTGTAACAGAACAAACAAGACAGCATCAGTAACCTTTGAACCGAGTGTGGACTTTCCAGAAGTTGTTTATCTCACACTGTCAAAAAATTCAGCTTGTTTGATTTACCGCGACATTTAGACAACGGTTCGACTCCCTTACAAAAATGTAAGTTTCATCCTCAAGCTGAATAATGTGATATTACCATAAGTTCAATCGGATATATCGGATTTGTATTCACTTATGCGTTTTCTGTACACCAGCTGTAAATTTTAGACTTTCATTTAGCATCATCTTTACGCGAACCAATTGATTAGACGAGTAGTACAACGATGCTAACTATAATGATGTCTACAATAAAGTCAGCAGCCTACAAACTCAGCATCAGCTAAATAGAACTGAACCGGTTTTTACACGATCACTTGGCCGGGGTTGCTCATCCGTAGAGAAAAGACTCAAACAACTGACACAAGAAAGCAAGGACTGGTGGTTGTAACTAACGTAAACTAGTGGAACAGGAGAGACCTAAATCTTACCCATAAACTAATCCGCACATTAGTTTATACACCGGTGCAGATTCCTTCACTAAACTAAGATGAATGTTTCAGGTGTATTTTGCTGAAACTGGGCATATTAGGTTGTAGGGAGGACTGCTTCACAGTCAGGAATTATTCATACTAGAACACTCTGTTTAACCCTATGGTCAGTTTCTCATTTATACTCGGCTGGCACATGCGCATGTGTTTCATTGTATGTTGTCGAGGTGGGTTTACCTCAGTAGGTTTACTAAAGTTTCCATTTTCAAACCGTCCAACACAGAGACAAGAAAGTACGAGCAACCGATATGGAAATGCATCTAAGTGAAACGAGTTGAATCAGGTGGATTTTTACTTAAAGTTTTCGCACACCGGATAATATCACGAAATAGTAAGTCACACAAGATGTCTAAGGGAGATACCGATAGAACGTGGTAAACTTTTTGGGGACTTAACAGAAGTATATTATCATCTAGCGAAAAGCCGGGGAAAACAGGCGAACGGTGAGGGAACACACATACAGTAACAAATCGATTGACCACGTGATGTGAGTTAAACAGAAATTTCAAACGGGAAACATAAAGTGGAACTTTTCCGAGTTTGGTAGAGACAGTAATAACGTGAACATGACAATATCACGTTGTTAGTCAAAGTAATCCCTGGATGCTTAACAAAAAAGCAATTGACGTACAGATCCAATGAAGTGATGCATGATCGTTAGAAAATCCTTCATACTGATTACCTTCATAAGCAATAATCCTACACTGGTAAGTGTGGTCTTTTTTTTAAAAAAAATGCAAGGATCTGATTAACTTGACGGTTCGGACAAGCTGTCCATTACAAACTGGTAAAAATGTCAAGTAGGAACGCTGATGCCTAACTTTATATATTCGATCAAAGATTTAAACTTGAGTGAAAATCAGAAGGGGGAAAAGACTACCTCCCGGAGAAATCAGATCTAGTGGCAGTGAGACTTAAACACGCAATTGGTTGAACTGATTAGGAATTGTAAGCTAATCACGTTAAAGATCGGCGGTTGAGAAATGAATGTTAGGTTCACTGGGAATTTGAAGTAGCTTCTGTTTGTCAGCGATGTCGGATACATCAATGTAATTTGAAATATGTGTACGAAAGGCTTTAGATCGATGAATGAGCACGTTGGACACCCATGATATAGCCAACGCCGATTTCGGCCGTTGCATATCAGTACGTATTGACTTGGCCATACTGATGTAACCGTTTGGATTGGTGAACCACTGCAGCATCAATACACAAGCTATGTATCGTTTCTGAGACCATTCAAAACAACTGCTCAGCATCAAAATACTTTAAACGGAATTAAGTCGTTGCTGACTGTTGTGTATCTACAAACCCACTTCAACATTCCTTCGGTTAATCTCTTTGCTACAGACGATTCCTTTCACCATGAAGACATGTGACAGTTTAGAACAGGTTTTGGTGTGTGCAGCTCGATCGTTAGCATGAACACAGGGGAGCTAAGGTTGAGTCGAAAGTGAACGCATGACACTCGACTCTGTTGTCAAGAGGTTTCGCTAATGGTCCCATAGCATACATTTACAGCACTGGCTGCTGAGTTCAATTAGTGAATTAAAGGCGATAGTTCGACACATACTAATTACAGAGTACAACTTTAAATAACGATATTACCTTGTCAGGATTTCCGTATCAGACCACAGTGTCAATCGGACAGGAAAACAATTATTATATAGATTGATCAGTTCAGATATTGTGTACCAGAGGAGTTTGTGTTTACAGTTGTCTCGATTTACATAAATGTTCACAGATGCGTGCACGATATGATTTTCCTGCTACCCGTGCGTGCAATATGGATTCACCAGCCTAGTGACAGAGGAGCATTTCTGCACAAGATATCTCGTTATCAGGCAATAATGAGCCGGGCAAATGCCCCGGTGAGAAACTGGAACGCTTATTGAGCCGGCATGTTCTGTGACGGCAGTCGACTTCTCTGTCACGGCTGAAGATCCATCGGTCGTTCAAGAGACCTTCTGAAGTAGCGTCGTTTAGCAGTTTCGCAAAAGACACCTCGTTATGGAAAGTGTGAAAGTTCAGCTCCACACACTGACCTGGCATGCATGATCAACTGAAATACTTGGTCTGTTCATGTTTAAATTGCGCATAAACATCAAAGTCGCTGATCCCAACTACGTTTTTATTGTGACCTCATGCATACGGACCATGGTTCCTTGTTACTTGCAGTACGGTTAAAATTTCACTTCTGTCTGTTCATGATGAGTGGACTCCACAAGTGGACTGAGGTTGCTATTGGAAAACGCACATATATAACTACTAACTTACCGTCCTGAAGCACATCTTATTTTAGCATGGCGTCCCAGTTCATTTCAGTGAACACTTCAGTGTCGATGGAAATCCGCAGCTGTGAACTTCTCCGAGCTCTCTATCGTAGAAAGATCAAACGGAGTGTTTTTTGCACAGTTGCAACCGCATCAATAAAGAAGGCTAGCAGTAATCTTGGATATGGAAAATCGTAGCACACGTTTGAATTTAATTCGGCTTACTGCGCAAAAAGAGAGGTATGTAACGCAGCGTGCTGTGGGCGCCATTTTCGTTTGTGTAATTCTTGTGCATGTCTTAATGAGTCTTTGGTTCACGCTTGTTTCTGTTATCTCCTTTTAAAGGACTATCGTTTGAATCCCGCACTTCTGAGAAACGCTCTCCCCCGGTGTTTCCAAGTTGCACAAAGTTAGTTTATGAGTGTAACGGTTAAACGAAGCCAGAACGTTCGGGTTGTCTTTTACAGGTCAAAAGAATTACAAAAGCAATTTATCGCTATATGATGCTCTAAGAAGAAGACGAAGGATCAGTAGCCCCAGATCGTCAAACGAGCCAGCTCAAACTATTCAGGTTACAGAGCCTATCACAACAAAACAGAGACAATGTGCAGTACCCAACAAGGTAATCATTCTATTACAAAATTCAACCAGTGATGAACGGAAATAACAACTGGTGGATGATGACATAAGAGCAGTCCAAATAACGATATGGTTCACAAAGACTTACAGAAGTCGAAATTCTGACTTTGTGTATTTGGAGGCGTTTTGCAGTAAAACATGAAGCTGGCCTATAGTTTTGTAAGGTTTGAAAAGAACAACTGAATGACCAACTTTCTGTGACTTATGCGTCAACAGATTTCGCTCTATCTCTGCTGGTGCAGGCGATCTAAGCTCATCTAGGTGTGAAACAACAAATGAGCCCAAACTTTAAAGCATGTTTGTTTTTTATCAGAGCAGCGTTAAAAGCATGAACATTTTCTTTCGTAGACAAAACCTGAGAGTGTCCGAATTTAAACGCCTCTTCGCAGTGGAGTGGGCGTCCTTCTTTCAAATCGTATTCAGAATACGAGAAACCCTCGATGGGTCGGTCAAATGTTACGTCATTACTTGTTGCACGGTGATCAGTGATAGTGGTTATTTTCGGGTGTTTATTGCCGTACTGTTTTTCAGAGTTATGTAACCGTTTTCTGCACCCAGTTTAACACTTGCTTCGTCACTCATGGTTGTCTCCACTGAGCACTTTTAATCTGGTGAACAGAATTACCGTTTACTTTCTAGGGGGCAGTGGGGACCCGGGCAATCCCGTATATGACCACATTTTCTACAGCCTGCATGGCATGAACCCCAATTAACCTCAAACACGGTTCAACTAATAGGCATTTTCATCTAAAGGCCTGGTTTTATTTGATTACTGTGAATCTAAGGAACCAACTCTTTCGAGCCTTTCGACCGGCTTATTCAGTTTGATACAGAACGTCCGTTGTACGTGGTTGACATCAGTTAAAAGCAGTTGGCTAGCAACAGCAGAGACCATCGCCGTTAGCCAACACTCCCCATTCGTACTGAAAATTTTTCGATAAATGACACACTTTGTCATCTCTGAAAGGCTATTACAAACTGGTTTTACTGGGAAATCTAGCTCCTGAATTTTGCACGTTAAGAAGAACGTACTCCACGAACCTACCTCAGCGTCCATAATGCTACAGTGTAGATCTGATTTGTACAGTCGGAGGGTGTGTGTGTGTATCAGCTATCTTCTCTGTGCTTGAAGAATACGGGATACCGTGTAAGTATCAGTCGATTCCCAACAACCCCCGTAGATATTACACCTGTCCGTTCTCTGAATCACACTGATGTTGGAGAACACTTGATCGTTGGTTACGCCTTCTAAGGTGTAGTTTGTTTCTTAATTTGAACGGTCTATTTGGAATGACAAATCTTGTGCGCGGATATTGGCCACCATTGAAACGTCAAGTTGACATCCAGGCCGTTAATCATAAAAGTTCTCAGGCCGACAATCCAGTCGTTTTAAACGGGAGACTTCCGTTTCATCTGCAGCATTCTTTCGATGACCAGATTTCTTAATTCCTCACATATTTACAGTTCGTGTTCTGACACAGCTAACGTATGCCATTCGATACTCACATAAACTGTTCTCAAAGATTATCCTGTGTTTCAACTCTGGTACAGTCCTTTTCAAAACAACACTTCATTACTAACTAAACGGTTGCCCAACCTACGCTCTTAACAAATAGTGGCGCGTTGACATATACAGAGCGGGGGTCACACACGTTTTTCGGTGAGGACTGGAGAGGTAACCGTGGTGTTCACACTGAGGTCAAGGCTGGGAACGAACGAGTGCTACCTGAGAAGCGAGCGGAACCGCGGAAGCACGTGTGCGTTGGTGATCGTGTGATTTCACCATTCCACCCTATACCTGTTTGTCTGACCATCGCCACTTTCAGTTGGCAGTGACCTTGAACGCACAGGCAAACACACATAAGCAATTGTCAACGCTCGTCAGCAAACATGTGCACACTCTCCGAACTTTCCTGCAAGGAAAGTCTCGCCACATCCAAATACTGGGTTTGTGTCTTCTAAGTAGCTTGGTGGCATGATGGGACGGTGCATGTCCTCTAATTTGGATAGTTAACTAGCAGTGGTAGTCAGGACTGGATGAGGGGATGCGTAGCCTTGTGGAGGATAACGGACAAGAGACAAGTAAACGACTCAAATGGAAAGTGCTGAGCTTGGCGGTGGTTCGGCATGCGCGATTTTCTTCTGTTCGTTCGCTGAAGTGATTAATGGAAAATGTGACCTCATCGAGAAAACTTAACGATTCTTGACTAGTACCTTAAATTATCACGTCAGGTGTAAGTTAGTAGGCGTATTGAACTCAGCAGGCCCAGCCGCTTTGAAGAGGTCCGGTTACTGCTATGAACAAAACGAAATCACCAGTTATGAATGTTTATGTTGGCTGGGATCTTCTTGTGTAAAAATGTTTTTCTGTGAATACACATATATAGATGCATATCCACCAATCTGTGATTTAACGATATTATGACTCGAAGTAGTTCTAGGCACAATATTGGTAATCAGATTTCAGAGCAGTGTGGGCAATCCTGGTAAGTTAACACCCTTGAGAGAATTCGACGGTTGTGATCGGTTCACTTTTTATGTACGACTAGCCATTTTGAACAAAGCAGATAAAACATGAAAACTGGTAGATGCAAGCATTTCGTATTGACTCATCAGTACCAAACTTACAATAACGCGGGTGGGCTTTTTTAAAACAATCGATTTGATGGGTGGAAAATCAATAAGCAAGTTAGGATAAGACATAAAGTCCACGGAAGTGTCAGGTTCACAAACAGTTGTTTCTGAACAACAACAGTTTTCATGTTCTCTCTGCTTTGTTCAAACTGCTCGAGAGAACCAACTGTTTCACATTTCTAAGGCGAAGATTTCCCGCTGAGACCTGCCGATTGCTGCGTCGTGTGGCCAGTTTGAGATGCAAGATTGCTCGTGAACTTGTGAAAATATATTTTCTCAATGAATGTACACAGCAAGGTCGACTAGCCATTTTGTTAGAGAGTGCTTCCAACCCACCAGTATGGCTATCTGGTGGAGTAATGTTTGAGTTGTTTGCTATATTTTTTTCAGTACTGAAAGATGGAATTTTGCCGAACCTTCTGAGTTATGAGTGATGAGTCACTAATACGTCCAATCGATAACTGCTTACAACTGTGGTATAAACGCAGAAAAGCGGATTTGTCATGTTCATACAGTATGGAATGGCAAACTTTTAACTGAACAGTGTTCTAGTAATTAAGCTACGGTAGTGAAAGCTAGGCTATTAATCTGTTGCTTTCACCTATCCCATGGGAACATGAAGTTAAACTGGTACCTCAGTTTGCTACTCGACAAGACGGTCGTCTGTAGTCAATAAATGAAACAATGACTTATTAATTCTGATATGGTCATGGTTGAGCACGTTCGAATATGAAGAGTTTTATGTAACTCACATGGTATTTTTCAAATCCATGAAAATCTGTTTTCCTGAAGAGCTGTAGTTCACCGATACATAATGAACGTACAGGTGCCCAAAATCCCCGTTAACTGCCAAAAACCCGATGAGGAAATGACTCAAGGCCAGGACAACGAACTTGGTCAAATGCTATTGGAAAACATTTTTGGTGTATCACTGGCGTGGTTATTTTAATCTGAACTGATCACATAACTAAGTGATTATGTTCTCGATTTTGAGCCCTCAATCTATATTAATAGGATAACAGTCACATTCCACAAAGCTCATGTCGCCGTAATTCAGCCATTAAATTAAACTACATAATATCCATCTCGTAAATTTCACCAGGTGATCTCCAGTTACGTTTAGACGAAATTGTCCCAAACAACTTACTCCCAACAATAATTCTGACGGAATAACCAAAAGGCTTGGAATGATGAGGTTTTAACAGTTATGTACACAAACACAGATAGGTGTTTATCATCGATGCTGCGTTGTCATATCAAACTGACGGACCGGGTCAACTGGACTGTCAACACCTACCGTTTCTGAGCACATAAAGGTGGGTAGGTATGACTGACCAGCAGCATTTTAGCAATTTACAGAAAGCGTCTCCTTTCGCTGCCGAACGGAATGCATGAAGTGTTACTGACGTTTACTTTTTAGCCCATCTCGAGTGTACGCGTAACGATCGAAGAGGTAGAGGTGTAGATGTTTTCATTATTTTTGAGAGCTGTTCATTATGTAGCGCTCATCGCTGTGGTTTTCTTTGTTCAGTTACTTTCCAAATTGTGTTACATTAGTTGAGCAGCGTAGTAAATTCGGTTAGGATGTTTCACAGAGGTGACATATTTATCCCTGAACCACTGAGAAGATTTGTTGTCACCTGTGTAACAATGGCGTCGTACCTCATCACTTTATCCTAGTCGAACTGGTCGAAAGTTAGCTACCAACTGCGCGCTTTTCCAAAGGCATAGCATAGACCGCTTCGAAATCATGCGAAAAAGTTTACAAATACTTTCGTTTCAATTAGGTACACAGAAAATGTCAAACAAATAACCACGAAAATGTGACAGTTGTAATCTCATACGTCTGAAGCGAGCGCCTCTTAATTCCGCGGGTGGCTCCCTGGTGTGCATACGTGAAAGGGGAGCACTGTTGGCATCCTAAAATGTTCGTTGTTCGTCCAAACATCTAGAATCAAATCTCTGACTAGCCTAACCGACACTGGGGTTCACCCACTTAAGTTAGCGATACAAGACAGCAGTGTAAACTAGACTTTTAATACATGTGACTGTACCGTTTGAAACTCTCCCCGATGTGATGATCCCAACGTTTAAGAGGCAGCTAGACATGTAGCTCTCTTTGGAACTTGTCACTTATTGTCCAGTGTCCATCAGAGTGCGTTTCACTCCCTCTCCTCTATATCAATGTCGCATGCGATGTTTCATTTGAGTCTTCCTCTCTTTCTTCCACCACATTTTTAGTCCAACCTAAGTTGTATAATTACTTACACCTGAGTTGCAAAGTTCAACATCGAACCAACCAATCGTTTGTTTTCGTGGTCCACTGGAAAAATACACAAGTATTTTGAAAAACGCCGACAATAAGACATTTTATGCGATGACAATTTTGTCGCATCTCATCGGTTACTTTTGCATACTCCACTTGCGATGTATGTACCACAATTAGCAGAGCAAAGTTAGTTCGGACATGTTTGAGATGACCAATCAAGTGATGAACAAGGAAGTTGAACTTTGTAACTGAATTTGGATTTAGCGATGAAGAACATGGAACTGATACAACATAGTATGTGGATACAACGCACTATATTATATATAGTAGGTGCGGGTGCGTTATAGTATTCCCACAGTTTTTATCCGGAGGAACGTACCCGTACAGACACAGGTGCTTACTAACAATATCTTACAGTAACTTTTCAAACAGTTCGAAACAGTAACCTATTCAGCTGTATTAGTAAACAAACCAAAATAATAACTGCAGAGGCATAGTCTACGTTCTGAGCATCACCCACAGTCTCACTGATTGATTATTCATACCGCTAACTAGTCTGTTAACTATCACTACCTCGTAAGCGAGGAAGTAAGCCTTTATGGGCACAGTATTACTATTGAAAGAGTGTTCTAAATGGCTGCCCGTCGTGTTCCACTATGGGAAAGCTTATTCTGATGGGTTGTCGAGATGAGGAACAAGAAGTCTTGTGCATTCGAAAATTGTTTCATGAAGACTGTTGGTAAAGAAATTTCGATTTCATACACAGCAAATTTGCTCGCATTCCATCCCCGCTTGCTACGTGAACTGATAGTTTGGCGTGTGCTAGAAGGCCCCGCATAATACGTGTGAGGAACACTGAGGTTTAATGCAGAGAGTTACAAACGATTATTGTCATGTCAACAGTTTCAGACTCCTCCTGTCTCCGTGGCTGGGGGATCTGTTGACCTATCTATCTTCCTAACAACTAGTTTTGAGACTATATATAATTGAATTTTATGGCATGGATATCATCGTTGTTTGGTTGTGTTGTGTGTGGAGTTAAGCCTGTTAAGTGAGAGTTGGGTTATGTGGGTGATCTCGTAGATTGTTCCACACTTAACTGCAACCTGACTGTATAGTTGCATGGTGTTGCTGGTTTGAGTTCAGAAGCACAGGTTTTATAAATCCGTTCATATCTCTCCCGTTGTTTTCTCTAGAGACCAGGACCTAGTTGTTGGTCATATGATAGTTAAGCATTGCTGTCCTACTGCCTATTCTACTGCGGTTACTGATGGCGTCGATTGCATGCCTGACAACTGCGTTCACTGAATTCACAGTGGTTGAGCAAAGTAATGTACTACCAGATCCCACACTCTGTTAATCCGTCAATCAGTGAGCAGCTTCAGTGTAGTAAGACCCCAAAGGTTGATAATTCTCAACAAGTGGGCAAATCTATGAAAACACTACGTGGGAATCGGTTCAGCTGAAAAATGACTGGTGAAGTTGAACAACAAACGGCACAAACCAAGCAAGAAAAATTGAATAGAAGTCCACGGGATAACCCAATAGTGGCCTTGTTTACCGAAAAGTTTTCCTGAAAATACTAGTTCATGAACAGAGCCGAAAATACTTGAGGGTTGAGCAGTAAAGATCTTTTTTGTTTAATGAAATTCACAGTAATACTACTACTATTACAAACGGAAGCATTATGCAATCCGGTATACCACACTCGGATGTTTCGAAATTTTTCTTATAGGCGTCGTCCTAACAAGTTTATCCGTCTGTTTCACCATTAAATCGGTGTGCTTCAGATTGATGATCCATTTGCATCCTGTTTGGACACCATATGCGTTGATCTTCTGGTTTAGTTAGATTTTATTCATAACATGCTCCCTGACAACCGTATCTACAGTTGGCTAGTTACGGCAAGCAAATACATTTTGCATGTACATCTACAGCTTCTACTTGCTCCGGCCATAAAAAAACTTTTCACCTCTATTCCATTCTACTCTTCTTCCCCATACTGCTTTCTATTGTTGAATTGCTGACAAAAGTGAGTCAGTGGCTGTTTCCAACCAAATCCGAGTGTGAACGTCCACTAACTTTTCACAAGGTTTGTGAACGTTCTTATTAATATTATTGTTACTGCTACTATCACCTGACTCGATCTTATTCAGTTAGTTGTTACTAATTTGCTTAGGGTGCAAATGGACAAAAACCATTTAATTCATTTCTCAGATACATGAAACGAACTACGGTTTTGCCTTCTCTGATGCATTCAGACTATTCAACACATCTTCTAAATGCCCAGGTAAGCTGTTAACAAGTGACTCATAGGTAACACGGTTAGTGTTTGGCTCGCCCTTGTTTAAGTGCATTGTTTGATTAAACCATTGAGTTTCATGTTGGAATACTGTGTATGCCTGTCATCTTCACATTCTGAACAGGTTTTACATATGGCCGTCACACGAACTGTACGCAGTTCATCCCAGTACATTAAATGCAGGAAAGCTTAAATTCTTTTCTTCAATGCCTTGTGCATTGTTGCGTTGCAAATTTGTAATATGACAGACCTATGTATTTGTGACACTGGCTGACAGCAGAATCCCCTTCGACGCCTTACGCATAATGTACGTTACAAACTGTTTTAGCTTATTCAAACCACGAACTGAAAATTTATCAGGCCGTAAGCACTGTCTCGTTTGTTCAAACAAGTTCCACTGTATCAATACACTGTATCCAATACACTCCATGCCCCGTACATCCGATTCACTCAAACATATGGCCTTCTTGTTAGTAACTATCACAGGAACCCACCGATGAGACCAACATATTTGAAAATCAAACTGATTTGAACACATCTGAAGCTGGTGCTGATGGAAATACAGCGCACCTCCTTAGCTTCCTGTGAATCTACGAAGTAGTGTTTTCGATTAGCATTCAGCGCGACACCCTAGTTCAAATACTTAACTTATTTGCCGCATTGCAGATCCCATTGGTGTGGGTGTGTGGAAGCTGTGTCTGAGTGTGCTCCGTTCGTTTAAAATGCTTCAGAACTCACGGCGGTTGATTTCTCGCTTGTAAGGACGTCTTCTGTTTGGCGTTATAAACAACGGTTCTGATTGATAAACAGATTGGGAATAACACAACGTTACGAGCAAGTTGTAATACTCTACGTTTCAACCACCTCGGGTGGCCTTCCTCAGGAGTGTTGTAATCGAAATCTCGAGGTGGTTGAAACGTAGAGTATTACAACTTGCTCGTAACGTTGTGTTATTCCCAATCTGTTTATCAATAACAAGTTGAACACGACGCCCAAACTATTCAACTTCATTCGTACTGAATTTGGTGCGGATATCTTACAACGGTTCTGATTACCTTAACAACGCAACAATCTATCGAACGCTGAATTGGGGTCGTTCTTTATCCAGCAGTGACATGGTACACGTTCGTGGCGTGACAAGTATTATGAAACAACCGCTCTGACTTACGACTCACTGAACTGCTTAATTTGTTGGTGTTACTCAGTGTTCAATCTTCTCATGATTAATATCTGATAATAGGCAGACACATGACCCTTCAAGAAACTAGGTTTCGATTACATCACTGAAATTTAATGATTTCAGTAATCTGTAAACCTTTAACAGACGCTAGATGTTATGATGATTTTGTTGTGATTTTTGGTATGAATGTGATTAAAACATTTCGAACAACCTTACGATGAAGGCACTTGATTTTAGTGTAACCAAGTAAGTGCGTCTGAAAGTTTTCATCACTTTTCAAAATTAAAATAAGTTAAATAAGATTTCAATGAAAAGTAACCATTAGGTCCAAAATTTCACACAATGCTAAGCCTGATGAAACTGCTACGCAATAGTGAGCACAATTCATTACTTAGATGTATCACTCTCTTTAGTCCGCATACATCGACGGCCATTCTAAATGTCAGTTTACCGGGTTCTTTAACGAACAACTTCGTTGACAAGAATGGATTCGGTACGGAATCAACATGCGATCCACATCACGGCTTTGTCCTGCAGGTTACGTCGGCTACACGCAATCGCTACAAGGTTGCTGTCTCGAAAGGAAGGCCACTACCATCAGTTTCCATCTGCACACTCCCAGAAACCTACCTGGTACATTGTCTACAGTAACGCTGACTAGACGATGAAATTAAGTGCTGAAATTTGCATGCGTGAAATATTCCAAGGTGCAAAACTCACCAAAAATGGACTTTTTAAGGCGGGGAAGCAGTGTATACGATAACATGGTCTTTCTAGTTCTGCCAGGACAATTTCGGAGTCTGCTGGATATGCACTCCACCGGAAAAACGTCAGGAGTCACTGTTAATTCTAGCCTAATTTCTTCGACTTAACAGCTTTGATGATTTTGTTAACATTCCATCCGAAGTATGGTGGATTTCGCACTGACAACACACGGATTGCATTGTAACACTATTTACAACAGAGAATGTTTATCAGTTATCTCAAAGCCTGAGTGGTACACAATCATGTTATGCAAACATATCATTTGACACTCGCATCATCTCTCTATGCCTATCATCTACCACACCTGTCCGAGCCTGCATACCTGCGTGCGCCGCAAATTTTCCCACAGACGCACTTTAACCTAAACTAAACTGATTTGAATAAAAGGTCTCACTCCTATACAAAAGACTGTTCAGTACAGGCTAATTTGTCTGACTTTGAAATTTCGATTTGTTTACAAACACTAGAATTAACAGGGTGACTGCTTGGCCTCCTCCACCCATGAAAACCTAACATCTTGAGTGCTACAATCACGGTAGACTGCCGGAACTAATTAGTCGAATTGTTCAGCAAATTTCTTTACGATTCTCGTGGACATACTCAGGGTTCTTACGATGTTCATCACTTCACCACGCACGATCTATTCACAGACCGAACTTTTAGCTAGTTCTACTCACATGCTTAGTTAGGATTTGTCTAAATGTGTTAGTCATGGGGTCCTGGAGGTCCCCGACTATTCTTTGGTTAACTTGATCTGGACACAGACAGCCATTGGGTGACTATGAAACGTGATCAGTAGTGTCTTCGCCACTGACCATGTCCGTGTGCTTCACTGTCTTGCACCGCTTGAAAAATTAATGCTTTTCCGTCCGAATTACCAATTCCCCTCGTCTGCTGAATACGTGGTTGAGTTAAAAGTTGAGTGTTCACCTCCCAGTAGTCACAAAGCGTATATTCTGTCAAAATGATTAAGTTGACAAACTGTCAGACCACCAGCTCACCCACCTTCAAGCGGATCCAGTCCGAGTCCAGATCCAAATGGAATGCAAATTTACCACTGCCAGGACGAATAAAGTCTAGGCACTTCCGGCCAGTCGAAATGAAGACCAGCTTGTACCAGTCGTTACTGATGAGAGGGCTAATGTTCTGGTAGTGGTGTGGTCACTGAACAAGATTAGCCAGTTTACGGCGATCAGGAGCGGGTTCCGGCTGTTTGGATGATCGCACTACAAACTGTCTAATGTGGACACTGAGTCCTGAAACATGACAGCGAGTGACAATCAATGGTATAATTGTACACCTGGGGCTGGTGCCTTTAAAAGTCATGCTTAATTCTGTATCACAGCTCATTCTCATGGCTAACGAATCTTTAGTTTACTGTATGTATGATCAGGCTCAGTCCTTGGACCAATCCTTGCTCAATTTGATCATTCTTCTCTTTAAATTAAGGTCACACCTGAATTTCAGCGCTTCGCAAACATGTCCAGACACTATCATAACCACAGACCACAGAAATCACAAATATTTCGTTTGGTGAGAAAGAGACGAGTGTCTGTCAGAGCTCGCATCACCAAATTCAATGCCATCAACTCGAACTTATTACAGAGTACCCCAATCAATGACTAGTCAGCACTAGCCAGATCGGTACTTACCTCAAACTGAGTTGACTACTTACAGTGTTTGGTTTTCTAATTTCTGTCGTCACAAACGGAATAGAATCTAGCTTAAGGCACAAAACTCGAGTATCTGAAAGTGGTAGGCCACCTCAGTCCAACTTGGATTCCCTTCACCGTACTATCTAGAAACCTATGGAATTCCAGTGGCGGTTTCCCCACGGATCAAGTCGTCACTGAGTGAAATCTCTGTCTACCACTACGCCTACCGGAAGTGACCATGTAACTTCTGAAGACCAGTGCACCGTCTGGTTCCAATAATCAAAATCAGCCTCGAATGGCCGGTTGTTCCGACGCACTGATGAAACGATTTCATCATTCGGACGCGCACTTCACCTTAAACAACCTTTACGACTGACCGCAATCTGTTCACGTGCACATCGGATCACGTGTTTTTACAGAACACAATCATCTGTCGTTAAACCGCACTGGATGAACGCGGCCGAAGTGGGTCGCAGTAACCAGCATAATCAGACTAGGCATCGCTGAATGAGAGAGCACTCTAGGCCTAATGTTGAATAATCAATGGACACAGAAAAATTGCAGAGCTTCATGTCCAGATAATTTACAGTTTAACTAACGTGATGTATATCAGACACAATCACGTGATACCGTTAAGAATTGACAGTAGAAACTAACAGGGGACCAAACTGTTTTACCTACGCATTCGGTCACAAACCTGGGCCGAGGACTGATCACAGATCAGAGCAATTCAAAAGCATGTCATTCACTGCATTCACTCATTAAACAACTTCTCGACTAACAGCACACCTATTACCCATAACCACCACCAGATTACACCAAGATCGATCAGTCAAAAACGTTTTGTGGCACCATTTATAGCCTGGCAATTTTTTCTGCGTATTATAAAATGTATACTACAGAACAGGAAATTAGGGTGGAGGTGTTCGCTACTCGGTGATCGGCACCTCTACCATAATAGTGCCAAACTCACGAGTTTCTTTGCATACATAAAGGGAGACATCAACGTCTCATAGCAACTGTTTCGGCATATTGTAACACAACAGCCGGAGCTTACCAGTTGCTTAAGGAACTGTGAATGTGTGTGTGGGACCCACCTGGTGATGCTTCTTCTGGAGATGTCGAACGATCGCTGTTGCCAGTGGTCTTTATAATATGTGCTATGCGCACACATGAGTGTTAGCTTGTATATGCGCTACATGTTTCCCCATCTATGCTGACTGGCAACCGCATGGAAATCGGTAAACTATATGGGAACTGGCGAACGGAGGCATCTAGGTGCAGTTCAACACAACCTGTGCAACATTATACGTCCTCAATACACCGGCTTCTAGTCGGCGTCGTAGTGATGTAATAGCATCTCTTCTGAACGGCACTTGTAAGAAATGTTATCATCTTTGGCACCACCCTCACCGTTTGCTTGTGAAGTTTTTTGAGAAAGGAAAGTTATTCGCTGATCTTCGCTGAAACAGGAAGGAACAATATGATGTTATCCGTCAGGCTCTATTGTACTGGACGAAAGCGCACATTGCAGAATAGACAGTTTAGTGTTACTGATGAGTAGTCGAAGATTTGGTTTATTTTCAAGTTGACCATCACTCACATTTGATCGCAGCCTTCGCATTCAGATAGAATTTCCGACCAGCCTCTTTCGAAAAGAAGCACTAGACTCGAGTTTCGCTCTCATTTGAGCTTGTCAGTAGTGCATATCCTTGCCACGGCCGGGTTTAATGAGTTCAGTGATCTCGACCTGTCTCGGAAGTCCTAATCGCGGGGTTATCAATTGGAGTTAACCGGACAGTTACTGTGTTTCCTCTCAAGAGGATCGGGCAACCTGATCACTGCTCACAAACGAGAGTGGTTGAGCGTTCAGATTTGATAATTTCGTCGTGCCAAATATGAGGTCAACACGGTTGCCTCATGATTGGAATGGCCACAGTTTAGTGTGTTAATGAGAACCTTACCTGATTTACCAGTAGGCATTGATGGCACTTCCGGATACTAGTGACCGAAGCGATGTTGAAACTTGATGTGGAAGAAGGTGTCCGCCCAATTCAACTTGGTGTGAACTAAGCCCATACCATCCGAAGATATCAGACTTTCGAAAAGCTTGTTCACATACATAGTGAGCGTCACCTTCCTGAAATACATCAAATCTGTCTCATATCGATTTTGTTTTACCAGAACTGGACTATACAACCCGGTAACTGAAACAGGCTTTTAGCAGTGTCTTACTCCTAACTGAATCGATAGTATTAGTTTTCTTCGGAACAAAAGTGAAATGCTGTTAGAAAATGGTTGAATGACTTGTTTCTCAGTAAGTTTATAGGAAAACATTTATACATGGAAATAAGTAAAACCGTATGCACCGAAAATTTAGTATGGATTGATATGTGCTTCTGCTAGTTCGCCTCACTATCTCATCACATCAGTTGAGCATACTTCCGACAACAGCCTGTAGAACTCTAGATCTCGTTCCCTTTTATTTCACCCTGAAGGTAGCCATCAGTCAGATCGGCAAAATGTCCACCGTCATATCGTTGTATGCTTGGCAAGTTCCCAAGCCCTTTGTGGAGCTGAAAACAAGACTGCAGACAAATCGAGCCGAAGCCTGTCACCCTATATATTGTGACACAGGAATTATAAAAAAGGAGTTTGTCTTACTGGTTAAACATGATACCTTGAGAGGTGAATAACTGAAGTATAATATGTAGTGAATGACCAGTTTAAAAAATGATCAGCATCTTCATCACTTTCCATTACAGACAGTTTGCTCGCTATATGGGCCTGTAATACTTCGCTAAAAAGTGAGCATTTGTCCACACTGAGTTGACTAATGTGCACCTGTTCCGGGAATATTCATCAGCATCTGACTAGCCCTTATTGACGTTCCCACTTATCACTGAAGTGAAGAAAATTAAATGTCTACGGATCAGGATCTTCGACAAACAGTAAATCGTATCCTACCTCATGTTGACTGAATGGAATGTTTCTGTTTATTTCCCCACAGTTCACCCGTCGCACAGGTTAAGTGAAATAAGCTGTTGCGCTCAGTAAAACTTATCCACCATTCACGGTCAATCGCGCCCCCCTCATTCCTACAAACCTTTTAGCAAGTACCTCTCATAAAGGAGTAATGTGCTCAAGTTTCCGCCTCTCTAGAGTTTATTGATTGTATGTGTCCTTGTGACAGACGGGACAAGAACCCCGGCCACGTTTTGATGAAGCAACTGTGATTACTACTACTCCAGTAGCTTCACATTAAACATGGCTGAACTACCATGCGTGAGCAATATCCAGATGTATGGTAAACAGTGTGGATGTTCAATTTAAACACACAAATATGACGTGAGCGACATAAATTCGGGCGGACAAAATGGTATAAATCAGGAGATTACTATCAAGCCAGAGATACACTGTGGTTCAATAAGTTGTTTGGGCGTACAGCTGGTCTTTGCTCTCAGATCAATGAGGCCTCAATGACATTTCCACGTCCCGAGTCTGAGGTACGCAATAACACATTACGTGAATGGATCGGGTTTACTTGATGACCAGTCAACTGGATGTGCTTAGCAATCAATGATGCTGGGTTGCGTATCTTGGTTACTCATATTACTGTAGTAATTTGTGGGATTGTCTAGACGCTTGATGATATTTTCTAATATTTGCTGACTGGTACTGATCAGGTGTGCCAGTGTACGTTATCACGGGTGCAAATGGACTGGTTGACGATAAGAGAAGTAAAGCGGTCAAATGAACAATGTCTGGTAGAATTACTCCCTTGGATGATTGTAACAGACACGACTGATCTGCGGGATACGCTCGAAGCAATGTGGATTTAAACCAACATGTGTTGTTCCGATGATCTACTTGAAATGGCGACTACAGGAAAACATCCTTTCTCAGCATTGTTTACCCTGTCGACTAGACCTGTTCCGGTTTGCTGTGAATACTGATAAACTTCCATGGATTTCCACTGATAAGAAACCTCTTTATTAGGAATTCCTCTTCCAGAGCTAGCCTAACGGTCATACACATTCGGTGGGCTATACTAGATACTTTTTCAGTCAACGCACGTCTATAGTTGATCAGCGCCAGACTAAAAAGGTGGATATATTGATCACTTCATGTGACTATGCGATAAATAGGGTGAAGCGATGTCTCAGATAGTTATCGTGTTAGTAAAGCGTCTAAAAAGACTGGATTGTTGATGGATTCGATCTCGAAAGTAACACTTAAATGAAGTTGAAGAATTCAAGGTATTATACAACGTGGAGAAAAGAACATGGTTAGCAGAAACCTAAATACCATCACCGTAGAGTCTGTGCAATGCAACTGAATCCATTCAAATGCAAGTCATGAGCATCACGGTAAAAGGTCTGTTTAACTTTTTAAGTAAGCGGCTGCAGGGATTAAACAGAATGTCGATTCCTCGCTAAATATATCTTCTGCGTGCTTCGCCAAATTAGACAAACGGGTCCCAACGCTTCAAACTTCTTCTGACACCACAAGCCTATGTGAGTGACCAGCTTTGGGTTAGTAATTCAGCCTAAACACGACAAAGGTACTTATGTTGAGTGCCCAGCTTTGCCAAGTCCATTTTTGTCTTCCTTCTGAATGTTGGTTGAAATCCCGTTCTCATTTCCAACATGTTTGACCGCATTCACATGCACACAAAATGAGCAGTTCAGACACGAACCTGGTGTAGTAAACTTGAGTAGACGGAGTGACCTAATATTTTTGTAGCGGGGTTCTGTGCATTTGAAATTTGCGACTACAGCAACCGGACTACCTCTGTGAAGCCCGACGGCTGCGTTCAGTCAAAGTGACACATTGCCTTACCTCATCGCAAAAGCCTATGTTAATTTCATTCTTTTGCCCAAGTTCCTTCAACATACAAGAATCACTGGAGGCAGAATAATGTTCCAAGCAAACTGAAAACGATAGAACTCAGATTTCCTCAATATGGTCTATCCATGAGTTTAGTTGACTGTGTATGCGGGTAAAAACGGAGTACAGAAAACAACAGTATTTTGTCAAGCAAATAGCCGGAACTGAGCAGACGGAATTAAATTTTATGGATAGTGCACGAATTACATTCGATTGTCCTGTACTGGGAAGCTGGAGCCTCCTCTAGTAGACGGTTTTTCTCGTTATGTAAAAATCTCTAGATGTTACAAAACGTTGTCTTCGGTGCTTTTCGCGCAAGATAATGTTTTCTTAGTGACAACTGTCTACGCTGACCAGTAGCTAAATATCGACGGGTGTGTATGAGATATTGGCAAAGGTGACCGGTTGTCATTTGCTTGCAGCAATCTCAATTTTTTCGAATAGTGAATTGCAACAAGGATGCATTCGATCAAAGAGCGTAGGCATGTGATTGGGATTCGAAAACTGGGCTTGAAGTAGCTCTCAAACAATGTGGAAGTGTGTGATTCAAACGCTCGCTACTTGGTTAGTTTAACTAATTGTTAACTATGCTCTTCGCATGACTACATTCACCGGGAGAACAGCTCAGCTACCAAGATACATAAATGATCACACTTCACGCAGTTTCAGTTACCAGTGCAATAATCAATTTTCTCTGATCTACACTGAAACACAACTTTTTTGACTAGATTCATCAGCGACAGGTAAGACAGAAAGATCACAATGCAGACAAACAAAACCCGACACTATTTTGCAGTCTACAGCAGAATGCGCGACTAAATGTCGTATTCACAGTGTACACTTCACATCCGTACGGTTCATCCGCGTCTGCATGGACATATTTACTTCGGCTGTGTACTTAAGTAGGGGTACTAGTATGCATCTGTGACCAGTAATGTGCTGATGCTGAAATGTACGCACGTACATACGTTGGACTAGAAATTGTGTTATTGTACACTGCATGAGTGCGCCCATTATTCTGTCCGAATATTTCATTGTCGCGCGAAATAAAATCGTACGATGCCAGGTCCACGTAAACAATTTGCCTGTTTCATCGGACAGGTCATGGTGGTAAGAAAACACCATGACATATATGAGCGAAGTGTTACTCTGATCATATTATACATACGTTTAGGTCATTTTGCCGCGAAAACTAACTTCCGCTGAACGCAATAATTGTACTGCAAGAATTCTAAATGTAAACGAAGACAATCGAGCGACCCTTCGGTGGCCACAATCAGTTCAAACGATCATACCGTAGGATCAACTTTATCCGTTCACTTCTATTCCGTTAGATGAGTTGATTTCTACGGTTAAAACTCGGACACACCCACCTTCTTACTTATGAATGGACACACCCTTTTTAACAGCGAATTTCGCAGTGTATATATATATCTAGGACACGTGAACTGATTGCGGTGCACGTGATGAGATTATGCATAATCAATCCGAAGTTTTCTTGTAAAGTAAAGTTTCACTTAGGAAATTGATAATCAGTACCGAATTTCGTTGTTATCCACGCAAATACACAGCGTAATTTAGTAAACTTATAGGAACAATCTACTTGATTTTGCACCGCGTCAATTATTGTATTCGGCCCCAGAATACGTTTACATAACGTGAATTTATTTGTCTGTTTTCTGGAGCTTTTGAATTGTTTTGGTATCTCCCTTAAAACGTAGCATTAAGGTGAACTCGAACTGCTTCAACGTGACTGGCAGGTTACTTCTGGTTTATAGTGATTCCCACTGGAACGCGTGTTCGAAAATCCAAAAACTTCTCAATTAATTCTCAGTATTGTGTGCTTATGGAATTAAATTAGATACGCAGTGCATAAGGTGGCAGAAATTGAGAGGTCACAGACTGATAGAAACATTTTACACCGGTGAGCTGCAGACAGCCCACCTTGTTCATCACAAGTGAATGTAATTAATGTGCCCTGATCATCTTGGTTACATTGGGTCTCCCTATGGGACAAACTGTGAATTGTTATCCTTAAAGGGAGTCTAGGAACGTTTGTTACAAGTGGTCATAGCCTATCTCAGAAGGGCAATTTCCTAATTCACTATGTTATTGGGCTCGTCATACTTAATCTCATTGTCGATTAGGTCCACCTTGTTGGTGCCTCCTCACCATTAGTCAAGTTTTCGGAAGTGTCGTTCTAGCTCGAATCTTTCATAACACATTCACGATTGAGAAGTTAACCCTTCGTCCAACTAGTTACAATAAGTTGGAAGGATGAACGATATAGTGTACTCGCGTGAAAATAGATTAACTGCATGAAGTGAATACTGAGAGTGGTGTCAATCTTGAACAAGCTGACCGATGCTTATCAGCCTTGACCATTTCACGTGCTTGCAAGAATTGTATAATATGAGTGGTGAGAACCGTCTTGTTCGCATGTTTCTCACACTGTGCCATAAAATACGTTCTGTAGCTTTAGATTATCAAGTGAAGGAAACGATAATAAAAATTTCCATCTCATTCTAATCGCTAATCTGAACCTAGCAGTTGTTCGGATTTTACATAAATTTATACATTGCAACTGATCAAACCACTCATGTTCACGCTAGTTCACTACAACTCAGGTGACCATTAGTATTCAGTTCACAGCTTGCGAACATGACGTTACTGATTCATTCCATTGGCTCAAACTGAGCTTTTATGATCAGTGTAATGTGGTTGTTCCACCGAACAACCAATGTAGTTTTGGCCAGTGTACCCAGACCAACTGTACATCTCTGTATTTACGAGCCACTTGTTATCTGATTGTTATTGCGCTAAGTCTTAGCTCACCCGAGTAGACTGAAGAAAGTCTTCTGATTTTTTAACCCGGGTACTAAGTAGACGGATGGAACGAATGTTTGTGAGCTGCAAACGGTACAGGTTTTGTTCGAATGAGCGAAGTCCGACCAGTTCGGACCAGGGTTAGGCAGACACAAGTCGGTGACAGCAGTGATTGGAGTAGGATCAACGTTGTTTGCAACTCATAGAAACTGGTCATCCAAAAAGCAAAGGTTATGAAAAGATCTATTGGAACCTGAGTTACGTCAAAATCAGTTGTAAACAATATAGGAATTTTTACAAGAAGACAATGTACCGGCCAAAAACACAGATCGTGGGAATTTCAACGATCTCACAAATGGTGTGGATAATGAATAGGTCAGTGTATAGGAATAGTTGGGAAGACGAATAAAGCAACGTTTGAATGGATTAAACTCATGAAAGTTAGACAAAGTCGTGCACTTTTTAAAGAAAACTTAACGAATTCCATGAGTTTTTCTTTTTGCCATGTCTTTTCAGTAAAAACTTAAAAACTCTCTGTGAACTGGTTCCGCTGCCGACAGAGTATGGCGTTGTTCAGTGTAAGCTACAAAAGTCTCAGTACATTTCTTCTCATCCATAGTCAGGAAACCATTGCCACATAAGCTAAACCATACGTATTCCGTCAACGCTGTTGTACTGTTATGAATGAAGGTGGTCGATAGCAGATAACCGTTGATTACGGAACAGTCATATATTACTGACCACTGAATACCAGAAAGTCTGCAACATAGTGGGGAAAATCTCAAGGGATTGTGTTGGCTTGTGCCGGTCTAAATAATGAGCTGCTTTCGACAGTCACCATCGAAAAAGATCGAAGGCTCGACTGTGTTCAGATGGTTAGTAGTGAAAGTATGTTTTTACTCAAGAAACTTATGGATGACCACCAACAATCCTCTGGAACACTTAGAAACTTCCATAGGCCGAATAAGCTGAAGAGACCGAAAGTTGTGTTCCGTTGTTTTCTAGCATTACTCCAAATTTAGTTTCGTAGACCCCTACAAACACAAGTGTCACGATTACTATGTGTGATACTGAAGCAACTAAAGCTCTGACAATATTCCGATACTTTATTACGTTTAATTGTGAGTGAGACCTAAAAAGATTGGAATTCAGTATACTTGTGTTGTATCCGTCGTTCGTCTAAGGAACAGAGCTCAATCCGACGTATGCTATTCTGCCATTATTGTTTCTAAATTGGAAGTCAGTGTATGATGTCCGATGTGTTTCTCGGATAGTCACAATAACCTAATCTAGGCGGATTACATTAGCACATTGAGGCAGGGAGCGGAAACGGATGTATCGCACCTGGATTCCATTGTTTTCGCTTAAATTAACAGAGATCGTTAATTTGTATAATTATATCCGAGTCTGACATGACGGGGACGTGTAGCGAACCAGGCCGGTTTCGGTAATTCGTCATCACGGTAAACACAACAAATTCATACGAGTTAATTAATTGCGGAGGATGGTGCAATAGTGGAACGAAGGGGTTGTTATAAATGTTAAAGGAATCAAGTCTTTTTGGAGGTACATTTACGTAACACGTAACAATCTGATGTACAAAATAAAGGTAGTTGCCAAAATGGTTACCGGACTTGCCAAGAAAGAAAGAGAGTTACACCAGTGGGCAGCGGTATCCCTAGACTTCAGGTTGTAACTACGGTACGCAAGAGCAAAGTGCCCTTGCATTCGATCTTGAACATGTGTAACTCCCCACATCATGCAACTGCGAAATGACCAACCGAGACGCCAGAGCCGATAAGGCAAAAGCTAGTAGTCTACAGTTTACCAGGTTGGTTGAAATATTTTCAAACCTTGAAGGAGCTAAACGTGTCAGTAAAGAAAAGGTTTTTCACTTGAAGTAGCATCCCTATTCAAGAATTTCTCGCCTAAAATGATACTTGAATCTCTGGGCGACTGTTTTGAAAGTGTTTGCAAGAGCTTCGAAGTACCGAGAGAAGACTCAAACCAATTCTTATGCCGTTACATGTATAACATTCAGTTACAGCCTTTCGCTAAATTATATCCTCAAAAGGAGTGGATGGAAATCTGGTCACTATTAGGGCGAAAACTGGTTGACATTTTTGTAGCAAAGTTTTTGGATGATCAGTTGGTGGCTCAGAGTAAACCCTTTACTCTCTACGGATCATACGCTGACGATACTTATTGTCGAGCGAATGAACCAACAAGCCATATGGAACTACTGGGGCGGTTTGACTACTCTGTTAAGAGACTGAACCACCTGTAGGTAACCCATTTCTCGACCTGCCTTTGTCCGACCACCCAGATGAAAAGAGACAAAGACACTGTAACTCAAGTTGGACCGGAATTTTCACAGTTTTGCATCAGTAATATGTCAAACCAACCTATCCCGATGTGTGGTCGACAGTGTTGGGAAAATCAGTTGCAGGGACAAGTTAGAAGCGAAATGAAAGTTCATGGTTACTACGTCAATTGGAAATGGTTACCGGTTGCTCAGAGACATGTGTTGGAAAGTACGAAACTAATTAGTCCGCACACTGCGCACTAAAAGTCTGCTTTTCAAGGGCGATAATAGCAACAGACTTAGCGTAGCTGTAGGCAGTACCTGCTTCGGAGGCACGTTACGCGTCCATATTAGTTTCATATTATTAATCTCTCTTTAGTAAGCAAGTACATTACCTGGTCATGCTGTCTCTTACCGTGAGTTTTATTTGCTTTGTCCCTGAAGAACGAGCTACTGGGGTCGTACCACATGACAGTTATTTGAACGCACTTTGGAGCATTGTCGGCACTGGCTAACTCATGGCTTGAGAAAATCCTGCTCGTGTTCAAATGCTACGCAGTTGGCTGTGTTGAACCATCTAATCATTCCCGAAAATTCATTCCGTCTGATCTACTGACTATGTGTTTTACAATCAAGGTAGGTCAAAGGTCGCTTTTTGGCAATCACAGAATTTACGGCCATTCGTCTAAATTCCACCTTAGTATGTACTCAAAAACGTTTCCACAAAACCCTGAGTGTCCCATAGCCTTTGGGTTGCGTCCGATTTGAACATATTGCGTAATGATGATCGCCATGTTAGCGGTCATTCTTATTTTGTACAATTGTCTGTAAATTGTTACGTATACAGAACCCACAACCATCTGATTCCTCCGGTACTGATGACAACTCTTTCGATCCATTATTACATCATCACGTGATTAAACCATACAACTGCTTTGCGTTTAACCTTTTGACGAACTACTGAAATCAAGCTGGCTTTCGACACCTCCTTCTTGTATCGCATAATCGATTTGGCACACTTTAACTGGAAATCGATTAATACAGGGTGATGAAGAGACATGATCAATCGGAAAGGTTATCGTACTGTTCAGGAGACAGTTCCTGGTGTAACAAAATGGCAGGAACAA
This sequence comes from Paragonimus westermani, assembly GCA_008508345.1. Taxonomy (NCBI): domain Eukaryota; kingdom Metazoa; phylum Platyhelminthes; class Trematoda; order Plagiorchiida; family Troglotrematidae; genus Paragonimus; species Paragonimus westermani. The sequence goes on along the minus strand of QNGE01001373.1, from coordinate 14,228 downwards.
TCATGATGTTTGTGAAGTTGAAACACTATTCGTCAATAGTGAAAGGGAACAGACAAAACAAACTACTCTGGACTCAGACAAACACAATGTATTGTTATGTATACTTTGTTTCCATCTGCTGTTGTTTTCCGATTTGTTAATAATCATATCATGGACGAGAGTTAATGGGGCATGTCGTTGGAGGTGACAGCAACTGAAAGATCTGAAGACGATATTCAAAGTGATTGAAATTGATAATCTAATTTTAGTAAAAGAACCTTACGTTTGTCTTTGAAAAGCATGTCTGATTTAAAAGAGGCCCAATTGTAAGAAGTCACGGCTTCAGCTGGATCAGCACCACCGACAAAAACAGCATACACAAACGAGACAAACGTTGCACTAACTAAGCTATGAGGCTGTGCCGGAGGCTCGAACTTGCTCAGCACTGACGTTGGGGGATTCCACTATGAATTGCTTGAGAAATCTTGCCAGGGCAGTCGGTCTGCTGCATCATTTGGTGGATTTTATGTGGGGGAATGTGACCGGTGAGCACCAGAATATAAGTGTGAAGTTTCCCAGCTCCTGGCATAGCTTCATGGATCAGCCTACAGAGCGCTTGTCTTGTTTGAGCATGCTGTTTCTGTCGCTCGTTCGAATACTACCGAAGCCTTGATTTTTTTACAATAGGTTTTCATCGAAATTAACCAATCTGCTAAGCTACTAACTATTTGTTTGGTTTTTAGAAATAAATGGCATTTTCATCTTGTTTACGCTTCCCATCAGGTTCGATCATATTATGCTGAGCAACGTTTAACTTATAAGATATCCGCATCAAATTTATTACGAATGAAGTCTAACGGCTTAGACGTCGTGTTCAACATGTTATCGATAAACGGATTGAGAATAACACAACGTTAGGAGCAAGTTGTAATTTTCTGTGTTTCAACCGTCTCCTTCAAGGGAGTTGTAATCGAAATCGCTAAGATTTAATTTAGTGCACGATAAAAGATACAAAGCATGTTGAGATCAGTAGCGAGCAAACAGCAACTCTGCAAACGAGCTGACGTATACGTTATGGCCGAAACAGCGATGTGACTTATCGTGCACAAGTCACTGGGATTTAGTTTGCTAACAATCAGCTGATTACCTCTTGGGTTGCCTGCTTTTTAGGGGCACTTCAAGGTGTGAGTTGTTTCTGGGAGTGGTGATTTGTGTTCACCTACTAGCAGGTCACTTCGTCTCCAAACTGGTTCTCCTCAAAATGAGCTGGGTTGACACCGAAACACTAAGTCCTACACATTTTGTTAAACGACACAGTGAAACGCCTCAAATACGGTATTCGCTTACCCAAAAGATCGGTTACTGAGTTGTGTTAGCAGGAACCTTTGCGAACCGAATACCAAGTTGTGTGATGACTGAACGTTGATACCATATAATCTATCGTGATGGTGATGAGTTCGGCGTCAATCATTTTTCAGTGTACACTCGAACTTGTCATTAGGATATAAGTAGTACTTATCACTAGTCCTGTGTTGAACTTAACTCACATAGTAAAAGGAACTGCTCGGGGTTTTACTCACAACTGTTTACTCGTGATTTGTGTCCTATATAAAACCCACTGTACGTATTATCTAACTATGCGTTTAGACTAGTAAATGAAGGAAAAATAATGGAATTATCGGTCTCCGGATATGATGATACTGTTGTAGATAACTAACAGACTGACAGAATTATAGGATAGAGTTCATGCCAAAATTTACCCACTCGATTCTTATCAAAGTCAAAAGAATTTCCTGGCAATCTCATGAGGATTCTCTAGTGATTATCGTGAATGTAAATAACCATAGACTCAAGATATCTAACCTGAGGAAACCAGTCCATATGTAGGTAACCCCATCCGATAGTTAAGTAATGTAGTCGATTTGGCAAATCAGGTATGCTACAGTTGGTAAGGGAAGTTCGGTTCAGCTGAATGGTAGACGAAACAACAATATTCATGTCGGAGAAATTTACAATTGCAAGCATAAATAAAACCTTGCCAAATAAATTGACTGAATTTAAATGATTGCACATAAAAACAAGATTGCGTGGTACCATTGTGGTTATGAGGTGAAAATTTCGATTCTCAATATTTGTTGCTAGCGTTTTTCTGGGTTTATTGACGTAATGCTAATTATTTCCACAATAAAACATACTACTGACAAAATACCAGGTGTTGTACTTCTATCATAATAGCGCCTAATGGGTAGCCACTATTTCACAATGCCGAAGAAGTTCAGTTATGAGAGTTTCAACGTATCGCGGTAGCTTTCTTGCATCGGGGCGAAATCAGAAACAGACTGAAATATTCTTATAAGTGCATTTCGAGGTCTTACCGTCGGAACACCTTCAGTAGTTCTTGCCTCCGAAAATTTGTCTCCTGGGTGCTGAGTAACTGGTTTGCACCTGATTATATGTAGGAAAATAAAACGAAATTTGATAGGCCGTAGCACAGCAGTAAAGATGATTTCAGTAGTTACCGCAAGTTTTTATCGTCAGTGTATAGTTTTGCCGGGTAGCTTACAATTTATGGCAGTTCACGGCAAGCAACAAACGTAACAGTGGGCCAAGGAAAAAACCTGTATACATATTGCTTACTACAAATTTTCAGCGGGACAGCGTATCACTGGCAGTTGCGATACAGAATCACCAGCATTATACTGTGAAATTTTACATATAGAATTTTATGGCCAACCATACTGAGAGCTTCATGTAAATTTGGAATCACGACGTCCGCTTGTTTGCTCCGGTCAGCCGCCTTGACACACTACTGTTTGAACTCAAGCAAATTAGTTAGGAGTGACAAGCTTCTCTGGGATCCACAATGGATGTCCGGATACAGGATATGTCCGCAAGAAACCTTCGTTTGAGCCTTCCAAAGCGTCTGATGTAGCAGGTAATAAAGTAATTTGTTTGTAGTCGGCAAGTTGATTGCGATCATCACCTGGAAACTGCTTAAATGATGTAGTTTTCTAAAGTGTTCTTCAGCTTTGTACCGACAGCATAGAAGCAAGGTGTGGCCAGGCCTGTTTACACTACTGATAAGGTGCAGATGGAGGAAGAATTATAAAGAAAGCCGTTAGTAGCAGACGGATTTCTTGAAAAAGTTCCCAAAGACTCACAACAAGATGAACAGGTGCAATGCGCCAGTTCAGACAACCCAAAAAAAGGACACTTCTAATTATACAATTTAAAGCGGATCAGTTGCCAAACGGCATCAGCCGTAAATTGATGTCTGTCATATCCCGTACGTAGGCGGCTACCCAACTACGCTCAAATCAAACCACCAAAGGACCCGTTCTACACACTCACGAACGAACCGTGTCTGACTATTTTGCCTATCACGTTGTTTGTCAGTTCAATTGCAGTTGCGGTGGCATTTACGTAGGCAAAACAGACCGGCAACTAAGTCGGTGACTGAATGAACATTTTCCGACCTGTTCGAAACACCTCACGACACAACAAACTCAAACCGGTGAATCCGTTGCTCATAGCCCGGTATCATTGATTGTCAAACACCGCATGATAACAGGTCACCAGATTGACCCAATTAGATCATTCAAAATACTGCTATTCCCTCAGAACCCGAAGCTACTGGCCTTTGGCGAATCTGTGTTGATTAGAACTCATCGGCAGGCGCTATGTACAAAAAAGTGGTTGTGGCAACCAATCGGTTTGTCATGGTGGTGATGACATAATACGTGGCGTGGTTGTATGCATGTCCATACCATGTCTATCACTATTTGTCTGCGACAAATAACTTGCATGTTTTACGTTTGCGACTGATGAGAGTAAACGAAATATTAACATATCGTCACATATGTCTTCTTCCTGCACGGATAAATTTTTAATGCGTGTTCCGGCATAGACAGTAGTCAAGAGCCTTATCACTTGGTGTCATCAGCATATGGGTAAACCCCTTCTGCATCGCTGGGAAAGAACTGAAAAAGGGAAACGAACTTTGTCAAGGAGCCGTTGTAGTTAGTGTAATACGATACTGTTCCTCAATCCCAACACCGCTACCGCAATGCTAAATTGTGAATCGTTTTAAATTATGGTATGCAAACTACGTCACCCACATGGAAAGAACTGAGTGGTAATTGCAAAATCGGATCAAACCGCACGTCCCAGTTTGTGTTCTTGGAAAGCTCATAGATACCTGTGTTTTATTCTGGTGAGGACGCTACACTTCAAAAGGAAACCGCATCATCGACCCTTCAACGCTTTGCGAAATTCTCTGATTTGCTGGAAGTGTATCCTTTCGCACACAGAAACCATCTTTCTGCCTCCAGAAGGATGTGTTCATCAGTGACTGATTGTCTTGGTGTACTTAGTTATTAAATGTATGTTGTGTCAGAATGTCTATAAAATTTTGCTCTATAGTTTGACGAGTTATAGCAGATATCGGTGGCTGAGACGCACATGGATATGCTCAAGGGAAGCATAGTGCAAAAACAGGTTTGTGACTTTTCTCTTCAAACCAGTCTCGGAAAGAAACCGATTCGTGTTTAGATTCAGACATGAACTTTTTAAAACTGCCCTTCAAAATGATGCGCTTTAGCCGTTAGATAAAAACGGTGGAAATTTTTACTTAGAAGACTAATGGGCAACTGTATGCTCCGAAGAATAAATCTGTCTTGCCTAATATAAAGTCATTGATAGATCGGTTGACAGGAAAATATGACCGAAGTTCATATGTTGCCCGTAGCTAGGATATTCACTAATGACAAGCACTAACAGGAACAAAGCTTAAATTTTGTAATTCGAAAGAGGCAGATCGGAAGTTCTATTCGAATGCGAAGACTGTGTTCAAATGTGAGTGGTGTTGCACATAAAAATTCTGTTTCCGTACGACAGCTGCAGAGTTACAGCTTCCGGCTTTTAGTGTGCTCATTTGCAGTGTTCCACAATGATTTTCCGTCGAGGTTCAATCTGTTGCTTTGTGCAGTTTAGTATTTACGAACTGCTCTTACAACGTGATTGGAATTGAAGCCGTAATCATTGTACAACTGTTCACGCTCACAGCGTATATTCATACCAGACTGACTATTCAGACTTGACTTTTGAAATTTCGGTATACTAGATTTCGATTATGTCGCATACACATACTTATGCATGAGTTTTTGATTTCGTTCGTATACTTCCCTCCTTTACTACTAAACAGACCGTCAGCTATTTATAGAATGTGGTAGTTACATGTTGGTGAATCGTCCCATTTTTTTCCTTCAGACCATTGATACGGTTTCTCTTCATGGCTCTAGTTTTCACAAAAGTCATCAAATTTATCCACTTTTCTCTGTTTCTTGCCTCTTTCTAGTTCCCATGGCCTGGTTTCACCCACTACAGCTCACAACGCATTAGGTTTGTGCACACTACCACTCTTCTTCATGCAGAGTTGATCCCGACATTTGCAGCAACAGGTTTTGCTTTCCAGTCTTTCTGTGTTAGCAAGGTAGCTAAAGCCACGATCACAGCACAACTCAACGAGGATCGTAGCACCCTTAGTCAAATGGTGTTTTCTATCAGTCCCCATTTGGACAGAATTACTAGATCCAACCTTTCTTCATCCTAACTCTTACCACCAAGGTCACATCTTGCATGACCGGGATTTGAAGTTAATTCCATCAACTACTAAAACTATTGTCTAATAGTCCTAACATTAGGTCAGTAGAATGACAGTCGACATAGTCGTTTCATAAGAACGTGAACTGGAGACGAAGGTGTGATATTGGCCTAGGCGTGCACGACTGATTAGTTCAAGCAGCAATGAATTAAGTACTTCATTTCCAGTGTACCTGACGTTAAAAGTGACCATCACTTGTGAATGCTCTCCAGTTTGTATTAACCCAAACACATCCTTTGCATCGGAAACCGGTGAAATTACTTGCCAGTCCCACTTACTGATGACAACAGAATGAGATCATGTAAACACACTGTGTTAAACAACCATCCAACATTTGGAGTGCTTGTCACCTAACGTGAAATAAGACATATCCTACCAAAAGTGTCTTACGGATAGGACGTTCAGCATATTTCTAATTTTTTCAGATTGAACATCATCACGCTTGATCGTAGCCCTCCATTTGGCCCATTTCCAAAACATGTACTAGGTTCGAGTTCCGCTTTTGTCAGAGCTCACCAGTAGTGCATATCCTAGTACGGACTGGAATTTGTATTCCAGCCCTCGTGCTTACGAGACTAGCGTTGTAACCATACCGCCAACAAATGCACAACAAGCACGACCGAATGATCACATCCAGATGTTCAAGGGAAACATTGTGTGAATATCGTTCAGCTTACCCGGTCATGTTGAAAGGAAAACAAACAAAATCGATCCGTTCGATCCAGTCGATTCGCCCATAATCAAGACTTCTCAGTTGCACTGTAGATATTGATTTCCAAGTTGATCATCACTCACATTTGATCGCAGCCTTCGCATTCAGACAGACTTTCCAACCAGCCTCTTTTTATTTGATTTCATTGAATCGGCTGAACATGTTTTCAGTGTATAACAGGAGTTCGGGAACTTCCACCATATAAAACAGATCTGTGCCCAAAATTTACAGTCAGGTTTCCCTGTCAGAATACGTCACACGTTCTACAACTTAAAATAAGCGATTTCTTAAAGTGTGGTTAGTAGTTCCACACAACCTCCGATGAGGAAGATGCCCATACTCCACTCATTTTATATCTGAGAGTAACTTCTCAGTTGCATTCTCTGGCTTTCTCACTTAACTGGAGAGTATTCAGAAGTTGCCAGGCCAGTTCAGTACATGTGGGTAACTGAGTATTATACACATCAGTTTTAGGTGCAAAACATGGCCACTAGCATGGTCGGATCTCAAGGTAAATCTAGTAGTTGATTTTGATTTCAACCCACCCACAGTCTTTTTTGATAGCATCGGAAGTCACATGTTTTACAGACTTTCATACGGAATGTGCGGCGTGTCAACGCCATGAGACAGGGTCGCTTCCTTTAGTGAATTTGTAAGATCCAACGAATGGAACCTGCCTAGAAGACACCTTGTAGAGGCGTACTGAGGCCGCCATTTCCGAGATGAATCTTTTTTAGCATATGTGCTCTTGGTATTTCTAGGCTGGACTCTGTGCATGCGAGGAAGCCCCTTCTACAGCAGTATCATGTGACCGCATTGGGTTTCAGGTTAGCGGATCTCGTTTTCCGTGGTTTCTCAAACTCGCATTTGATCCTCACACGCAACTAGAAGCACGCTTAAGACCAGTATGTGTACGTTTGTTCCGTCACATCTATCATCCACAGTGAACAAAACACTCACGGATTGAAGAAGGTTGGGAATGCCTGCATGCGTCTAAATCAGTAATCAGAGATTCACTAAAAAATGGGGAAATCATGCGGTGGTTTTAGTCCTGGAAGGTGAGAAATAAGACCACGACGGAGAATAACTTGTGGATACACTCGGTTGGCAAGAAAATGTTCTCTACAGATTGTGCGATTAGTAACCGCCCACTGGCGTATGCCAAAACTTATGGCTCAGTCTTACTGATTCATTCGCCCCACATAGAGTCAGCGGACCCTTGCACGCTGTCTCAAACACGCGCGCATCCCACTATAACCGTCCAAAACCACATGGATGCTTACTTGCATTACGAGCCAGCACGTGCCCGGACAGTTTCAGCCCGGATCGCGCACCCAATCTCCGTCGGACGATTTTTACTTCACTCCCCAGTTTGACAGCCGGCCCGCATCAGTCAACACTTCGGTCATCGATGCCACATACAGGTTCTAACTAACAAACGTTATTTCCCTCAGGCAAGTGACTAAGCTTGTAGACATATAACACAACACAGCTTCTAATGCAGCGCCTTGGAAGAAGAAAAGCGTAGCGGATCCGAAAACCTGAGCTTCATCACAATTTCACGATTCCACACTGCATCAGAATGATTCTGTCCGTTCAGCATTGCAGACACGTCCAGTCGCGAGGATCCTGACGCTGGTATCAGTACTTTTATGAAATCAGGTATCATTTCATATTGTACTTGAGTTTTCTGGGATTTCCTGTCTTTCAAAGTTCCTGCGAATATGGCTGACCCAATTGTGCCCATCTGTTCCCAGCTAAGTAAACTTGTCAAGTCATAACTATTGATATACAGTTTATAACCCATACCCAAAATGCTGTTATGATACTCCCAACCTAAAGAACTGCCCCTGAGATGGTTGTTCGTGTCAGATAAAGCATAGTTCATAAAGTGTGGTGATGTTCCTTGATGATCTCATGTGTTAGATTTGAGTTTGTTGTTTATCAAGTTCCCACTCGTGAACTTTACTAACTAGTCTGGACACATAACTGCACAAAAATTCGCGCGGCTGATCCAGCCGAACTCTCATCGTTGGTCATGCCCTTATCATGAACTGCTGCTTTCATAGTTTCGTGTCGGACGACTGTTGTTTACGAGTCTGCCTGAGTTCGCGTTAGCTTAGTTGTCTTTTTTCTGTTACCAGTAACTATGATCTGAAGCCTGTGTCTTGTTGTAAAACGTAATCCTGTAACTTGGGTCCAGTTTGTACTTCATGTCAGCACCGCATAAGCGTTCAACAAGAGCGAATACTGAACAGAACAGGGGACAGCTTAACTGAAACACACTCAAGTTGAACAATATAGATGGAGAGACCCAACAATTCTGCGGCCTATTCAACAGATACTAAGATGACAGGTTCTGAGTTTACAACGTGGAACAAAATCCTGGGAGATACTAGAAAAGACATGTTTGGAGACACGCAGGTAACAAATTTTGTTTTCCATAATTCACTGCAATGTGTTCCACATGGAGGATGAACAAGAAGTGAGAATATTTACGAAGTTCGTACGAACGAATTTAAACACTCTGCGGTTATTATTGGAAGTACCGGGGAGAAATATGTGGCCAAGAGTTTAGGTGATTGAGAGCGCCACGGACAGATAATCAAGAATCGATTGAGTGAGCGACACTAGTAAGAAGGAAAGCGTAGGGAACTTAGGCTGTAAGTCAAGGTGAATACAAAGAGTGCGCTGAGTTGTAGTTGGTTTGAAGTTATGAAGGATTAATATCAGACCTACAATCAAACGGAGCAGCTCTGAGTGGGACGGTACACTAGAAGATAAACTCAGAGACACTTGTCCAAATTAGGTTTTGGCATATCAGTTGAGGAGACATTTCCCCCTTGATCTTTTAGCCGTACATCAACCCCAAACGACTAATTTCAGACTAGGGTGATCTACCCTTGCTAACTTTGGTTTTACTAGATGCTAACACAGTATCCATTAGATAAACACTTATATCAAAATTACTAGTAGGTCAAAACACTCGCTTGATACACGATGGCATCAATTATATGTTACGGTAAGATATTCACTCATGCCGATGGACAGCTGCACATACGAAAACCCCAGAAAAAATAGTCAGCCAGTGTTGTGAGAGAGAGGAGGATACCTATAAAAAAAACGCGGCACTTCGTTCAGGTCAGTGCGGTAACAGCATTTTTGGGTGTTGTCACGGGTCACAGTGGTCTGGTTCTGATATAACCCGTCTCCCCTTGCCAAACGTTCTAATACGGTTTAACTGATAGATCTGGGTCCCTGCTATGCGGCTTCACCTAGTCTACTTGTGCGGAGACAAGAAAGACACGGTTACGGAAAAACACTCTGTATTGTCAAATACCAGTTCGATTGGATGAGTAAAATGCCTGTAAATATATATCATGAAATAGTGGCCAAATATGGCCATTTACTTGTTGAATCACTGTCTGCTTGTTTAGGCCACTTCGCTTCCGAGTGGTCAAGTAAGGCCATTCCCATAGGCGTTAGTTTCTCGGGCTGGCGTGCACCCACGCTCATTGTCACGTCTCCTGCTTGTTGGTCCGACGTGCCCCTCAGTGCTTTGTTGATGTCTGATTTCGTCAGCCCTCACGAGGGCCTGGCTGGTTTGCAGTGATGACTGATTTCATCAGCCGTCACCAATGTCCTGACTAGATTGTTTTGGTGAATTAGCCTCCTAACACCTCCCCTTTTTCGGCATGTATCATAGGACTGACATCTTGGATTCACTTGTAGGGGGTTCACGGGCTTCCTTGTTCGTTTGGACTGTCTAAGAGGAAAAGAGCCTGGTGTTGTCTCGCCGATGATTGACAGCGGCCCGTCAGCCTTTTTCACCAATTCGAAGATGTCCAATAGAATGTCCCAACGTAATGATGTTGAGTCTGGTTTGATCGGAAGTAAGCCAGGGTTCCGCCGTAACTGGCTGATATGTCTCCTCCAGGTGTCTTCCCCGACAGTGACTTCGTAGATCACCTTCCCATTGCGCTTTGAGATCACTGCCGGTGTCCATTTATCTTGACCTCGGAAGTCTCGTGCAAGCACTTAGTCGCCAATATTGAAACGCCGTATGCCCTGTGTACTTCGATGGCGGATGTGACTGGTGACGGTCTGATATTGTCGAACCTTGTGCGAATTTTCTGTCCGAACATACATTCAGCTGGCGAGATTCCGCCTGGTGTATTGCGATTAGGTGTAGTGCGATAGGCAGTCAAGAAATGTCGAATGACATCTACTGGAGTCTCCTCTCCTTCGGCTTTAAGTAATGCCCGCTTGAAGGTATCCACGGACCTTTTAGTTTGATCATTAGATTGTGGATGATACGGGGGAGAGAATTTTTGCTGAATGTCGTGATGCTCGCAAAACGTCCGGAAAGTGGCGGATATGAATTTTGATCCATTATCCGATACGATAGTCTCCGGAATGTCAAAATAGCTGAATAACTAGTTGAGCTCTGATATTAATGATATAGAGTTCGGGTTTGTCATTGGGACAACTTCCGGCCACTTGGTGAATGAATCGACCGAGGTCATGTAGAATTGGTCATTAACAGGCCCCGCGAAATCCAGATGGAGACGTTGCCATGGTTTTTGTGCGTCCGGCCATGGTTGCCACGGACACTTCGGGGTGCTTTAGCTGCTAGCTGACATCCTTCGCGTGTTTGACAGAACCGTTCAATTTCTGAATCCATCTGCGGCCAATATACGTAACTGCGTACGAGAGCTTTCATTCTGCTGATATCTGGATTGTCGGTATGAAACTGCTTCAGTACTTTGTCACGTAACACCTGTGGCACGACGACCCGGTCACCAAACATGAGACAACCGTCGATAATAGAGAGGGAGTCACGTCTGTGAAAAAACTGCCGGATATTGGAGTCAAGGTTGTGTTGATTCCATCTTGTGCGTACATAGTGCATCACCTTCTGTAAGACTTCGTCGTGATTCGTTAAGTTCTTGATGGTCGTAGCAGTAACGGGCAGGGCTCTTATGTTGTCGAAGAGGACTTGACAAACCTCCGGTTCAACTGTTACTGGCGCAATGATGGAGTCGTCAGATTCTGTTTGATTCGAGTTGATCAGGCGTGATAAGGCATCGGATTTGCTAAATTCGTGCGTGTTCTGGTATTGAATATTGAAGTCGTAGGCGAGTATCACTGTCGCCCAACGTTGCAGTCGGTTTGCAGTGTAAACCGGAATGCCTTTCTCTGAACCAAAAATGGTCAGCAAAGGTTTGTGATCTGTGAGAAGAGTGAACCGCCCACCATACAGCATTTTGTGAAACTTCTTGACTGCGAAAATGATGGAAAGTGCCTCCTTTTCAATTTCGGCTGATGTCAATGATCTGGCAGCGTGCGCAATGGCTTTTTCTGATCCATCTGGAAAGACATGGTAAATTACTGCACCGATTCCAAAGTTTGACGCGTCAGATGCAACCTCTATTGGAAGAGACGGATTGAAGTGGGTCAGAAGCAAGTCGAAAGTAACCATTGCTTTAACTTTCTCAAAGCTCCATCAACATTCTGTCGTCCATTCCCATTTTGAATCTTTTGTTAGAATGCTGTTGAGCGGCTCTCTGAATTGATGAAGTGTAGGAAGGAATGCTCTGTAATAGCTGACAAGTCCGAGAAAAGCACGATGGCCCGATACATCTTTCGGTGGAAGCATCGCCTTGATTACGTCAACGCTGGCCGGATCTGGATGACGTCCATGTTTATCAATAACGAACCCAAGATAGTTGACACTGTGCAACATAAAAATGCACTTATCCTTCCTCAGCCGGAATCCATACTCCTTAAGTCTTGACAACAACATGTCCAGTTTTTGTACCAGATCTGCAGCATCACAGCCTATGATTATAATATCGGCCAAGTAAGCATCACAACCGGGAAGGTCAGACAGCATGGTATCCATTATCTGTTGGAAGATTGCTGGTGCTGTTTCGATGCCGAATGGTAGTCGTGTATACTGGAACAAACCTCTGTGAGTATTAATTGTCAGCAATTTCCGCGACTTTTCTTCCACGGGTATCTGTAGATATGCGTCAGCAAGGTCCAATTTGGCAAAACACTGTCCCCCGTTGAACTTCGTAAAAAGGTCTTCTGGCACTGGTAGAGGATATTCGTAATTCTTTAACGCCGAGTTCAAGCCGGTAGAAATGTCGGCACATATTCGAACTCTGCCGTGAGCTTTCTTGACAACAACAATTGGAGCGGCCCATTCCGAGTAAGTCACTGACTGGATGACACCTTCTGCTTGCCACCGATCAAGTTCGCCGTCCACAATCGGCAGCATATGGAACTGGTCTTTTGGGTCTGAACACTGGTTTCACTCCTGGATGTAATGTGAGAGTTGCCTTTGCTTTTGTACAAAGACCGAGGCCTGGTTCAAAAGCAAACGCGTGCCGAATCTTGAGTTCCTCAATCTGACGTTGAATTCCTGACGTCAAAAGCAGCGTTTCTGACCTACTATGCAGTTTCGTTTGATTACATATGCTGTTTACCGGCTGATCTAGTAATTTCAGGTCGTCCATCCAATCAAGGCCCAGTAGATCTAAACCGGGATGATCTGTGACGAAACAACAGGCTTCGATTCGGCTGTCCCCAAACGTCACCTCACATGTTACTTCCTCGGCTAGTTTCAAGGTTCCGCCCGAGGCGTTTCGAGCCGTATGATGCGTTGGAAGTAGTGGAGGTCACCCAGGCTTTCGCCATGTGTCACGGGAAATCAATGTGATATCAGAAGCAGTGTCTAATTGCAAGCGGGTAGACACACCATTAATGCAAAGAGTAACGCACCTGAGTCTGGATTCGCAATTAATTTTAAATGTTGCGGTGACCGCCTTCGACTTGCTGGGGGAGAACTAAGGGCGCCTGTGAAAGTTTATTTGACGTCGGGATGGTAACACTAGTGCGCGACAGCATATTTCTTTGTGACCTCTTTTCCCATATGATTTTTGAACGGACAAATACGAACAAAATGCCATTCTTTGCAATGCCAGCATGCTGATGGTGGTTTTGAATTTATTGCTGGTTGGCGGCTTGTTTCTTTAATCGTGTTCTTGCTGCTGACTGCATAAATCATTTCTGAAGGACCCGAGGAAGTAGCGTGCTGAATCATTGCTGTATCGTGTTTCAGGTTGACCAGTAGTTGGCATTCTGTTGTGACACTCTGAAGGGTGATATCTGGACACTGCTCGATGTTGTTCAAAATTCTAGTCCGAATGTCTGCATCTTGGGGTGAATGCAAACCGCATACAAATATTAAACACTTGAATTGATTGTCCGACATGCTACGAAGTTTGGAGCATTCGCATTCCCGATTGACATTAGCTGCATACCGTATCCAGTCATCGCTAGGATTCCTTGTTAACTTCAGACAATGATATCGAATATTGAACAAGGGTGATTGCTCACCGAAAATCTGACAGCGTCCTTATGGTTTTTTCGAAGGTGAGTTCCCGGGGATGTTTTGGCAAGATGAAATTCACGAATCGTTCGTGTTCTGTTGTACCCAGTCTTCTCAGTAATAACCTGACTTTCTTTTCTTCGGGAAGCTGAGCCATCTCCACACGAGGAATATCTTTACATTTATCTAACCAAGAATCAAACGTGACTCCACAGATAGAATCAAAATGGAACTCACTGACTTGTTGGATCATCGATTCCGGTGTAGGTACCTTGTCTTGGGTTACAACTCTCAATGACTGACTCGAAAATTTGTGCGTCATCATTTCAATAAGCTTTGCTTGTGAATGCTCAAAAATCTTCTGCTGCTGTTAAAGGAGTGACTGCATTTGCTCCATGGAGATGATCATTATTGGGTTCGGTTTGACCTCTGTTGCCACTGATGTAAAGCGCCTTTCCCTTGCCAAACGTTCTAAT
>QNGE01001372.1:113399-171451 GCA_008508345.1 Paragonimus westermani | reverse complement strand
TGTGAACCACTGATGTATTACTGTCTATGATGATGATGATGACCTAGATGGTAAGACCATGTACTAGGAGTGCGAGCTCTTCGTCTGCCACACCGAGCCCTCCTTACTGTCGTTGTGGTCGATTAGTATAAGGCGCTAGGTGGGCAGATGATCACCTGGTGTAGAGAAGTGAAATCGTTCACCAAGGGATCGACCACTGCAGGTTGGGTTCGTCTTACGGGCTGGGGTCTTGGCGGTTCATATAGTCGTTCGTCAGAGATGTTAGGTGAGATGGCGGCTAGTCAGGCTCATTGACGTGATTTTTTTCGTTGTTCGGCCAAGTTGTCTGTGAAGTCAGTACGATTGATGACGCGGGGCAGTGAAAGCCATAATGAAGCTGTCTTGCTGATGACGTCTTACTTTTACTTTGCTCGGCTCTTTGTGTCCAATGGTGCAGGCAACTTGATGTTTTATTCTTAAACAGGGCTTGTCTTTTTTCATGGTTGTGTGGCAGTCAAACATCAGTGTGAACTACTGATGTATTGCTGTCTATGATGATGATGATGCCGTGTTCACAGTTGCTTGGGATAGTCTATCTCTATTTTATTGTGTTCCATCTCATCTCAGCACCCCACTAAAGTCCACTACGGACAATTTTTTATGCTGGGAAACATAAGACGCTCATTTTTATCCCATCTACGAATTTTCGCTGTATGGTGCAGCTTGTCGACAAGCTGATTTCGCCGTTAGAACCACCAGATCTTGAACCGAAGCTAGCATGGGCACAGACGCAAGTTATAGGAGAGGACTCTTCTTTCAACAACCATGCGCCTGGCTGTCCTCTGTACCCTTTCCGGTTGAAATGCCTCGCTTTGTGTACAGGGGAACGCTGCGGCCTGGCCGTACTCCGATCTCGGACGAACATGATATGAAAAGAGTAAACAAAAGGCCTCCCTGGACGCCTTGGTAAAGGATCGACGAATAGTCCAAATCACTGTCCTGGCTTTAACACAGGCCTGCTTTGTGTGTGCCTGTGTTTTGTAGGTGTCTGACACCAACACTTCGAAGCCACTTTCAGCATCACACTGTGTTAACAAGTGTGATGTGATATGCATTGACATCTCCGTTTTCTCCAAGTTGCATAAACGAGCATTTCTGTGTGTTTAGAGGCAAGCTCCACTGAACTGTCCATACTGATATCGTGTCCAAGTTCTGTTGCAAACTTTCCCTGTCCCCATGTGAAGAGACTGTCCTTCATACTTTCATGTTAACGAAAGTGGTAGCAGGCGACTGCAACTAGTCCAATAGATCATTAATGAAAACTGAAAGCAACAAGGGTCCGAGCACTGACCCTTGTGGTACACCGCGTGGGGAAAACAGCTATTCAGATAAGTGTTGGTTGACTCTGACAACGAATGACCTACCACAGAGGTAATCAGCTATCCAGTTTATTATAGGCAAGCTGACAGCGCACACTAACAGCCTGGTGAGCAAATGGTTATGTGACACTCTGTCAAAAGCCTTGCTGAAATCGAGAAGCACCACGTCCAGTGTCTTACCATCAGCTCTTACTTCCAACCATCGTTCTTTGGCAAACAGGAGGTTTGTCAATCAATATCGCCCTCTCCGCAATCCGTACTGCCTTTCACTGAAGATCGAGAGTTGGTCTAAATACCCCCTATAGACGACGGACTATCAGCCGCTCCATCACTTTGCCAAGCACGCAAATTAAGCGAACTGGTCGGTAGTTGATAGTTGCGGACCATCCTCCTCCTTTGTACATAGGCGCAACCACTGGTTTCCATTCCTTTGGCAGTTTGCCTTCTCTCAGAAACCGCCGATACAGGTCCATCATGGCACAGATAATTCCACCACCATATCCCATAACAACAAGGGGTGGATGTTGTCCGGCAGGGAGATTTATTAAAATCAATCGACCGTAGCTCGCATTCCATCTCATCAAAGCCAACTGGCATTTCGACGAGGCATGGTTCAACTTTGTCGAGCAAAGCAGACTGCGCGTTATCCTTAGATTAAACCAAAGCGTATTACCGAGCTATTAGTTAAGCCTTACGCAAGTCTTCAACAACCTCGTTTTTATGCTGGTCCGTTAATGCCGTGATTCCTGCCTTGGTTCTGGTCTGTCGACGGATGTACGTCCACAACCTCTTGGGTGCTGTTGTCAATTTCACGACAGCCTTTCCTCGTTCTGCTGACGCTTCCTTGGTTTCATGGTATTACATTCATTCCGTGTTTTTCGGTGCGCGTCATAGAAACCATGATCAGCCCGGTAGCTGATCCACTGTCAATGTCTACTCTTGAAGAGGGCATCCAACTCCACATCGAACCACGATGGCCCTTTAGACTAGGGCGGACTACAAGACATCGGTGCGAACCGTTCTACGAGAGCCTGCGAATTTCGGTCCAGAAATATCTGGGGCGCCTGCATACGGCGTCGCTTGCGCGATTGCCTCTGCAGGTGTGCTATATAGCTTTTGATGCGATGAAGTGCATGTAACAGTCGCCTCGATTTGAGACTGACTGCCGAGAAGAACTCAGTCTGACACCTACTGAGTAATACTAGACAGCAAAATTTCAGCCGGTCCGAACGACTTCTTTCGTGACAAGTGTATGGCTCAGCGATGACCGTAGTGAAGGTGTGATACAACCACCTGTCACAGATGTCGCATTGGAAAGCCTGAGTCCGTTTCCCGATGCTCCTTTCACACTTATGGCACGGCGAGTAGTCCTCCAGAGAGCCGATCGTCTTCTGATAATCTGGGGGAAAATGTGCCACCAGTTGATTGAACACAGAAATGACCGATGGTTGGGAACAGTGGTGTTGTTGTTTGTAGCTCGGGAACATATCAATACTCCCCCTCGAGCTCGTTTTCGTCCTGGAAATGAGGAAGAAACCGCACAACGCAGGAAAATTCAGACTACTTGCCTAAGAGGGAACTCACTCAACTCCCAAATGAACTTATTATAGAACACCCATAGGACAGCGCGTCCCGTGTGTTAGTTGTGTTAGCATAGCATACCTAAACGTCCAGTCCGACTCGGGCTTCAAAAGTGGTCCTCTTAGCTTTAGCCAAATTCGACACAAGGACGGTTCTTAAAAATTTTGTCGGTCCAGTTCACCCAACTCCAACACTTACGAAATGGAGCACATGTGCTTAAATTGTCTGAATTCCGCACGCGCAGTCCTAGGTTATGGACTCACCAAATCGAAGCCGTTTGTACTACTTGGCAAATTACATCTGAGAAAATGAAATTTACGCACCTGTTGCGAGCTCCTTTTTCGTCACAGCAGAAGCTGAGGATCTCATGGAATATGCTTCCTCAGACTTTTGTACGCCCTTCTGAATGAATTAATCATAAGCCGCACTCGAAAATTCGAAGCAAAATTGCCACAGGACCTATTTGTCTCCATTGACCTATTCAACCACTCCCCATTGGCCTGTCTGAGAAGGTTGCACCTGGAAGGTCGAAGTTCTAATCAATACAATCCGTCGGATCAAAATGGCACACATGCCCGACCACCATGTCAAGGTAGCAGTATAGATCAAGTTAACACTGGCGCTTTCTGTGTCGATCAGTAAGCTGCTTTTGCAAGTACTCTCTCGAGTGTGGAGCTTCATGTGTGCTGCCTGTCGAAAACGCGAGTCTACGATTGTAACACAGTTATCCACTTGAAGCTATCTCTAGATAACTGTCGGTCCAAGCGTTTCTCCCTCAGGTTTTCTGTTGACGCCGAAGCTGAGTCTCGTCGTCAAGCTGGAGTGTGAATCGCACCGAGTTCCAGAGCAGAGCAGTGTTCTATCGATTGAATTCCAGTGAACAGTCGTATGTGCGTTGTCACACTCGGTATATTGGTTAAGGTCTGTCAACGTAAATTCGCTTGTTCATTATCCGTATGTTCATTATGTCGGAGTACACTCCAACCAACAACTGTTCGGATGCCATTAGAGATACTCTCTATGAGGCCCTTGTTGACCATTCGAGAAAGGCTAAACACTCGGACATCACACTAGCAGGCGATTTGAATACTCAGCCTGGTCATCCTTCTCCATGAGGGAAGCAGCTGGGAGATATGTCCGGGCACAACGCGCGGTTAATAGGGAGAGACTATTGCAACTGTGCGCATCCCACGATCTCTGTATTTCGAGCACCACATTTCAGCACAGGAGGTTAAATTCTGTTACTTGGGGACTTCAGTTTGATTACTCGCCGTGAACACAGCTCGATCATATAGCAGTCGGTTACAGGTGACGCCGTTCTTTTTGTTGGGAGAAGCACTTCTTCCCAAAAACTCGCTATATTTCCCCAGGGAAATAGATGCTTCTATTCTGAGAACGCCCGCCATTATTCTGGAAGATTCGAGTTCGCGCGCTTGCTTCTGACTGGTCCGTTCGGTGTCCTAGACCCAAGGCCACCGAAAACCCGTAAATACAGCCGTTTTGAGCCACTGTTTTGCCTTCGGGCTGAGCAGCGAATAAAGCTCGTTTGCAGGTCGTCTTCTTTTCTTGTTGGGGGTTCTAAATTGCGAGAGTTGGGGCCGAGTACTTGCGTTCTGATTATTCGTGTCGTTTGCGATATCGTTACGTTTCATTCGTGATTGAGGCACTGCTCGCGGTCTTTCTGTCCGTTCTTGCCTTCCTCTCTCAGAGGGTCGTAACACTTTTAAAGTCCGCCGCGCATTCTTTGGCAACCACCTGAACTCGGATCATGTTGTTGTGCGCGCCTGTTCTGTTTTGTCGTTTGTTCAGAGGACACGCCTGTAAATACAAGGTACCTTACTGTCATTCGAGGGGATGTGTTGTAAAGAACGCTTACTGGGAAGCATTGGTGAACAAGTTGACCAGTTCAAGTCAGGCGAGAGACCCTAACGAACCCTGGGAACAAGTCGCAGCAACTATGAAAGTATGCTGTATGGAGGTGCGTTACGAAGAGGCCGTTCAATTGTGACAGGACTGAATTTTAGTCACGTCAGTAAGCCTCGTGAACGAGCGTTGTTCGATTCCACCTGGCTCTGAGTATCAGGACGACCGTCGAAAAACTAAACGCAAGCTGATTAAAACTTTGCGCAAAGACCGTGTGCATCACTTGATCGAACAATCGAAAGAGATTGATCAAGCCTTTTTTTATGGATGGTGTTGATTATGCCCACCTCGTTGAACATTAGGGTCGTTTATTGTGTTTCGTTTTCGATGTTTCATATTTATTCCGTAGACTGTGGGAGAGTTGCTTTTGGGCTGTCTACTGAATGTAGATATAAATATGATTAAATACTAGAAATGTGCCTGTCTGACCTACTGTTCATCGTTTGTCTTCCCTTTAGGTTTCGACCTACTTTGTGTTTATATCGGCAATCTGTCCGAAGCTTTTGGTTGACCTAGAATGCGCGGCATCAAAAGGAGTGAGTTTTTACCCAGTAGTACTATCTGAATGCTTCTGTACTGGTTGTTTGGTTTCCAGTACAGGTTTGAACAGCTTGACGGTATTCGGCTAACACGTTACCTTTGTATGTTACATGACGGCGAACCTCTTTTATTTTTAAAGGTTACAGACCCGCATTTTTCAAAGCAGCATCCTGGAAAATCTTATTAACCCTGTTAACCTTCGACGGGGGTCCCGTTGTATACTTTAGGTTCACGTTGTCTTTTTGTGACGAAATTCTGTTTGCATAATTATAGTCATTCATTGCTAAATAGTTGCTGTTACGGGATTTCGGTTGAATCAAATTAATTAGTTCAAAAACAACTTATTTGTGTCTATATTTTCATTTGTTCGGGTTCATTTAACTAGTTCAGCTGCCCTGTATTTTGCTAACTACTTCGAATATGGATTCTTTACTGCCCTTATGTTTCGGTTAGGGTTCTTTTGACCGCCTGCTCCACTTCCAGCTTTTTTGATTATTTTGTTGACACACAAACCAAAAATAGTCCTTTCAGATTTTTTTCTCTCACGCTACTGCAAGCTATGCCAGTTGACACGCCGTTTCATGCGAACATTTGCTGTTATCTGTAATACTGGACTACACTGAGCCGTATCCATACTTTAGCCAGGTACTTACATATGTTAAAGGAGATGCTAAATCCGAAACGTTCGACTTAAATTTGATGCCATTACTATCGATCTGTCTGGCCTGATTGTTCTACATTGCTTTTTGTGCGTTTCAGCGGCTGCGCCGGCAGGGGCATTGATATCCTTAGGCAAGCATAATCTCTTTTAAACTAATCCGTACCGTAGGTACCAAGACGAAACGAACCACGCCGTCCCCTTCTTACCCTCATGGTGGCTTGACCAAAAAGTCGAAAACCGATTTCGTGGAGGGTAAGCTTTACGTCTTATAATTTTGGAATGATCGAACTCTATGGACGGTAACCTAACAGATTTTCCCCTTCCCTCTTTAGTGGAAGCCGGTGAATTGGTGCGTCGGACTGAGTCTGCTCTGAGTTCAGGAAATGTAGCCTTAGCTGAGTCGCTCATACTCAGCGCTTTGAACCAGGTACGTGCAAATTGCGGGCCTTCGTTTGGCAGCAATATTTCCTCGTCAGTTTCTGGATTACGTATGTCCGGGATGTCTGGATCAAGGCTGATTGCAGGGTTCTCTATAGGACTGTTGGTGCTTGCACAATCACACCCAAGTTTGTTTGGTCGAATTGCCGTTTTGGACCAATTGATGGCGCTTCTGGGTATGAGTCCTCGTGAGCTTGGCATTTCGTTACCCCCGGGTGCGGTGGCTACCATTAGCGCCCGTGCGAGAGGCCTTCATGTAAGTGTACTTTCGCCTTTTCATCATCTCCCTCTATTTTTCATATGGTTACTGTATTTCTTTGTCTACATTCCCCTATGCGTGTCTTTGGAATAGTTTGTTTGCTGGATGTTGCAGGTTGATGTCTTTTTTATTCCCCTGATGGGTGCACGAAGGCATAAGCGACAAAACGTCTGTTGTTTATCGTGAGTCTTGCTCCTCATTCACCAATATCATGCTTGGGTTTCAGTCGGTGAACGACACTTTTTATTGTCGATTCCGAGTTTGCCCATTTGGTCGTTGTTGCCTGTTTTTATCTGGCTAAGCCTATTGTTAAATGGTGATGATGATAACCCATTTTCACTCTGACTAGTAGAACAGTTGACTGAGGATGTCAGTAGAATTAACGTTATGGATATCTTCTTTCGCTTAACTGCATGTACAGTTCTAAATATCAGCTTTTACAGCGAACCAACACTGGTGCGAAATGTCCACTTTTAATTACATAAACACGCTGGAACCAACAAAAGCTGTTGTCTTGTAAGATTAGTCCGCTCATTTTCACCTTCTTCATTCTCCCCCCCCCAATTTTCCTGTTCTGAAGGCAATATAACTGGTAAACATTGATGCTTTCTATATCTGCCTCCTCAACAAATAAGCCAGCAAGCTACTCTGGCGAGCCCTTTCTCGAAACTGAAACTGGATTTGTGCTGCGCCTTCCAAACGCGTCTTCTTGGTCCTACAATAGCTCTTCACTTGAATTCATCGTTGTATAAAACGATGAAACACGGGGTCTTTCTCAAAGTCTCTCGTGAATCTCCCGGTCAAGCCTAAGGGTACATTACATCGAACTCTAAAGCACAGCAGGCCTTCGTTGACGGGGCGTCTCACGCCAAATGAGAAGCCGCTAGGTGGTGTCCGGTGTTATCAGTAGCTATATGCTATCGCAATAATGCGCATTGCAGGGACCCTGCATATCGGGTTGCGCATTTCAGTACAAACGACGACAACGTGTCACGTAGAGATCACTCTGTGTAACTAAACCATGGACACAAATTGACCATATTGNTTCTAGGATATTCCACGTCACTGTTGAGGTGAGCGGCGGCCCGAGCCACAGTACCTTTTGGTCAGGCTCATGGCTGTTTTGATGATGATGATGATGATGTTGTGTGGCACTAACGAGTAAGCAGCGGGTAGGTCAGGAAGCGGATGTTTGGCACTGATTGTCAAAGGAGTTCTTGTGCTCACTCCTTACATTTGCATAGACCTAGATGGTTAGGTCATGCATTATGGATACCAGTTAGTCATTTGGAACACCGAGCACTCTTTGCCGACGCTGCAAGCGACCGGTGCAAGGTGCGATGTGGACAGATGATGACGTGGCGTAGAAAAATATCATCTTTCAGGAAGAGGTTGGTTGTTTTAAGTCGGGTTTGTTTCCCAGGCTGGAGACCTCGCGACTTTCAGAGTCGGTGGTTGGAGGCGTTTGGTGAGATGGCGGCTAACCGAGCTCAGTAGATTGAATATCGTCGTTGTTTTTGCTTCTCTTCCTCTGTATGGTTTGCTTTTCTTTCTCCTCCCCGGTTGTGGTAGTTAGGCGTCAGTGAGAACCTTTGATATATTGTTGTTTTTGATTATGATGATGACTCCCCGCATTTACCTGGAGGCTCAGTGTGGCCCACTCGAATACTCAGTAGTTACGTGGAGTTTTGCCACGCAAACTTCGGCTTGTAACAGACTAACACATACCGGGACACGATGATAATAGCACAACATGCACCTATTAGTGTGGCTGAAGCACCATTTATTTGTCACTTGTAACTCAACTGTCTTCACCTTCTACGGCTATGTTAATCTGTTTGCAATAATTGATCAAAAGTGGACGAAATGTCCTTATACAGGGCACCTCAGGCTGTAACACAAATCCTTTCAAATCCATTTCGGCAAACTTACCAGCCCGAAACAGGAATGTAACAGCCCGCAGCGCCGATAGAAAGTAAACAGAGAGAACGCGCGCCCGTTGGCCGCGAAAAACAGCGATTTCATCACTGAGGTCGATAACGTAAATAAACAACACGATCAGCACAGCTAAATTGACCTGCCTGATCGTTGTACTTACTGGCCCACAACTTCAATGATACGTAAATCACTAGGATTTAGACGCAGTGTGAAATATTTCCGGCTCGTGGGACAAGAAGCGAGTGGATCGTCAGTTGATGGGTCGCTCGCAACTGTTCCGCAGGCAGGATCGAGCGGACGACACAGGCCACGGAACATACAGACTGATCTCGCCGTGTTGGAAGGGTCATCTAGAAGATGAACATACAGAAAGCAGGATAGTATTAACGAAAACTGACAACACCATCGAGTTCAGTATAAAACAACCAACCGTTGATGAGAATAGAATGCTGGGTGAAAAACCGTTGTGACTGTAAGATGTGTAGTTTCAACTCCATCTGATCGAAATACTCTTCAGCTTGAAGCATAAATCTGAAGGTTTTATGTTAGAGTTCCAAGAACAGGTTCAGCGTGGTCTACACAGAATGGTTTCTCCATTTTGTCTACAATACACCTATAACGTGTCTAGTTGCAGGCACCTTAATGCTGAGTGTTCGAAAATAGATGACGCTGGTTTTAATAGATGGTTCCCTTCTCCCCTTTTTTCTTCCCTTTTTCAGTACACGGTTTGTTCTTTTTTTCTGCTTGTGTGGCAGTTAAACATCAGTGAGAACGACTGTTCATGACAATTATCAGCGGAGTTCAAAGAGTGAGAATAACTAGGACCTCACACATTAAACAGTTTAACGATTAGTACAATGGGTGCATTTGAGCGAAATTATTAACAGCTTTACGTAATCAGCTACAAAAAACTGCCTAGTTCAAATTATTAACGGTTCTCAGGTGTCTGCTGGATCATCATAGGAGCGCCCAACAATGTGTCAACCATGAGAAAAACGTTGCAAGCAGTGCGAACAGATAAATGGGCAAACTGGAGCAAATGGACGACAAACAAACTCACCTTGATGTGATAAATCACCACAGAACTCCACAAACCGGTATAGATTCCCATCTGACCCGTAAATACAATGATGCAAAGGAACAGCCGGACCACAACGTAGAGCCAATATGAAATTACGTGCGATCAAACCTGCACGTGCAAACGTTTATGGAAGTATGCAAAAGGTGTGCTGAAAACCAAACAAGGTTCAACAAAACCCACAAGTTGATAAACCCATCACGAACTGTTTTTTGACGCATACTGATAAACCTGTGTCCCTCGGACGAATGTTTGGAATCGTCGGAGGTGGTGTCTTGATAACAAACCCAATACCTGGAATCCTTATTGTGAGGAATACTGACGTTTAAGGGTCCTTAGATTGTGTCGTTTAGCTTGTAAATATAGAATCGACGCGTTAGAGAGAGAGAACACATTCGGAAAAACTACGCGTAGAGATTTACACCTAACCACAAACCTTCCTGTTCATTGTCACCATTCATACATAGATGAAAACAATCATAACAGAAAGTCAGGAACTGTGGGCAGAAACGTCGTGTCGTATTGTATTATGATGGGTTCGTTGAGGATGAAAACGATCGCGTCAGTAAAAAATTCGGCACAGTGTTTTGTTTGAATTACAATAAAATTGGTGACACACCAAAATATACTGGATAAAAAAGGGCTTTCAATAAGCAGTCCGGAGTTAAAGAAACAGGTTTGTAGAATGGCGCTATCATTAAAAGGTGTGCGGGAAGTAGTAGTTGCATATCTGCATGACAGTGTCTAACGTTCAGATGCGGGGGTAACGACATGAATACCGATCTAGGGCTGGAACCTTCCAAACTAACCAATCTTGACGTATCATAAATGTGACTGAGTTCTCTTAATGATTCCATACATTTTTGGGTCACATAAACATGATGAGCTGGACCAAAGATGTACTTAACAATTGTAATCGGTGTGTGAATCCGACAAACTGTTTAGCTAAGCAGGTATCGAAATCTTAGCCTAAATGATGCCGTATGAGTGCCGACTCATAATACAAGTAGCAAATCGGAAAAGAAGTGGCACTTTGCATATGCATTGTGTCACAATCGAAATACCTTTGAAAATATCCCACTGGGATTCCGATCCGAAGAGCACTTCGCCGATGATTTGCCTTGTGCTAGTACTCGGTTCAGCTAAATCTTGAATGGTTCGTCCGACAATCTCCTCCTGTGTGAAAGGGTTAAATAACAAGTGGCTGTAAGCAAAACGAAATAGACCAGCAGATTGAAATGGTTACCAACACATTCTTCCATCAGTTATGCTAGGATTGTATCTACAGAATAGAGAAAAGGAGGTGTCATTAGGACGTATAATTTTCAATGAAAAAAGGCAAAAATATGGCGTTTACAGTCCACATCCTAGTTCCGCATCTACCAAATGAGTACAGACAACAATCAGCATGCTCAGCAGACGGTCACACAGAAGCAGTATGGAAATTTTGATCGGGGCAGCTTTCTATACCGTTGAATGTGGAATCAGCAGCCATCGTGAATACACAACAACGAATAAGAGGTGGTTGTGCGGTCAATCATTCAAGGCAGCAGTAAAATTTATTGACACGCAGAGTGGTGGTTCAATGCACTCAAGTAACTATAACAGTAGGGGTTAATATCTAGTTTTCGGAAGTGCACACTGAAGTGTTTGCGTTCAAGCATTCTCATTAGACATATACACTCATGACATAATTACAAGAGTACCCAATAGTTGGCAGCCAACCCCGTAACAGTAAGTCATCCAATGTTTCCATTCAATGTCCACTTACGTGAAAATATTTTGAAGAATGTTCGTTCATTCCAAAATAATCAAAAACCGCGAAGAGTTAACTACGACATAATTATAAGTACATCCATACAATCATATTAAGCTGACGTCTTAAAAGCTGTACACACAATGAACGAGTGAAATCACTTTTGGAGGAAAACAAGCACGCCAAGAATAAATGTCATCTAGGAAAGAGCTGGGACCGTGTGTTGAACTTGATATATCTTGCTACCCTGACATGGTGGTCAAGCTTACATACCGCAACGATCCGGATGGCAATGCTGAGTAGGACTTCAGCTCTACCACATACAGCCATACGAAGAAGTCAAAATAGAGAGCATTAGGATGAAAAGCAGGGGGTATATTTTGCACTAGTGACCACTTGGCAGTGAATAAGCAGTGAGG
This sequence comes from Paragonimus westermani, assembly GCA_008508345.1. NCBI lineage: Eukaryota > Metazoa > Platyhelminthes > Trematoda > Plagiorchiida > Troglotrematidae > Paragonimus > Paragonimus westermani. The sequence goes on along the minus strand of QNGE01001372.1, from coordinate 159,500 downwards.
TACGACCTGTGGACATACAGCAGAACTATTTTTCGAGTTGCGTCACATTTTTATGAGTGAAGGAGTGCTCACAATGATCGTCGATGTATTACCCACCACGTTCGAAACACCATCGGTGTACTTCGTCAACCACAGAAACCAGACACCGACTTATTACCCACTAAGCCCTTGGACTAGGTAGGCCTTTCAATGCAAACTGAGCCTGACGCTTGAGTAACTAAATCCGAGCAGAGTCTCTCAGAAAACCCCCCATCTTCCGTTTGTTCACGAGCCACACATTTTTATCGGAAATTCAGAGTGGGATTCCATTTATCAAACTCCTCCTGGGACATAAACGAACGGTAACGCACGAATTGGTCATGTCACTCCAAGTGAGAAGCCGCTAGGCGGTATGTTTGATGTCCGAGTGTGATGCGCTGTCAGTGGCGATCGGTTATTACATTAATACGCATCGCAGGGACCCTGCATATCGGGTTGCGCATTTCAGTACAAACGACGACAACGTGTCACGTAGAGATCACTCTGTGTAACTAAACCATGGACACAAATTGACCATATTGCTGTCAGATATCGGTTGCGCCACTCCATAATCGGCCATTTTGAAGTAAGCATTTTGACTCAGATCATACCGTTGTTTGTACCAGCTTCGTTTTACCGTTTTGTTCAAAGATTAACTGCCCGCAAACAAAATTGTTCACTCAGAAATTGAGTGGCGGGGTGAACTGAACACCCATCAGATAACAGCAACAGTTAGACTGTCCCGGTCACAACAGTGGGAAGAAACCTCAGTAGCTATGCAAACCCATTTCGAAGGGGTCTGTACCAAACGAGCGCCGCAAATAACAAGAATGGATTTCTGGTGACTCAGGGGAGCTTACAGGCAAACGTCGTCTGATCTCCCTGACTCCAAATACAGGGACCACAGTGAGCCGGAACGCGAACGTATGAAGAGTCTGATCAAGGACTGTGAGGCTTACTTATCTGAGCGATCCAAAGAGATGGAGAATGCATTTTTGTCAGGGAATAGTCGAGTGCTGTTATCCCTCATTTGTGGTTGCGCCGACCGCCAACGTGTTAGTGCGACTGTATGTGAAAAAGATGAACGAAGACAGTGTAATTGGTTGTAACTTTTCAAGTAATATTGTACCGGGAACCGAGGTAACTCCGGAGCCCAAATTATTGAAAACTCCAGACCAGCTTTTTATAAGAGTGATACTGGGAGATTTGTGTGCAAATGGAGCAGATTTCCCCGTTCTATATGGACGTCTAGATGATTGATGCTTACCAGCAGTCGTACTCACTTTCAGAAGATGTGTCAGGACTTCATGAGGAAACCATAGAGATATTGGCCTCATCTGTACAACACCCAAGATGTGGCGATTTACGAATTTCAAGATGAACCAGATAAAATAATGACAGGTAGGATTTCGGTCTAGTTGTCCATCGTGCGACAGACACTGGCGGTATTGACACACTTGTGATATTCTTGTGCCATTTTTGAACCCAAGGACTGCTATTAGTTCGGTTCACGCGCGTGGTTACGTCTGAAAAGTCGGCTCTTTCTCTTCCCTGTTCCGAAGTTCCATTGTTTTCGTCTTCTTTCTTTCCCTTCTTTCCCTCCTGTGTATTTGTGGACCAGTGTCAGTATCAGCATGGATCCGAGCCATAACACCCGTTGTTACGGTCCAAACTTAACGATGCTAATGTTCCCTATTACTTTTGTGCTAGACACTATCTACTTGTTCGTTCTTGCAATTTGAGCTTCTGCACTTGCCTTAGCTACACTCTCTGACTTACTGTTTCGATTGTTTAACGTGTTGTGGTTTCATTTCATGCATCCCTATAGCGTTAACTTGGTTCGCCGTTTTATTCTGGCTACTCTTGCGCTTTGCTCGTACAGATTGGATTACATAATGACACGTTTCCACCAGTTAATCTGTTTGTTTATGACGCTGTTATTGGATGCCCGCATTTCGTGCTGCTAAGGGCTACATACACCTTCTTTTTGCGATCTACATTAGGTTTTGGTTGCCAATCTCATCTACTTCGCGTTAGAAGGGCAGATGAAGTGGCCGTCACATCTTGTCAAGGTTGGTGCCAAGTGTTCTCCTGGTTTGTGTTCTTCTGTTGCTCACTCATAATTCACGTCTCGAAGTATGACTATGGTCGTTTATTGAGCCCTTGAAGTAATTACTGTTAACCCGTTCAAGCTGCACACGTTTTTTGGCACTCACGTCGATGCATCGAGCGGATTATCTTTTTTGCTATTTTGCAAGCAACCATCTCTGTCTACTGGCTCCACTTTTTGTTAACCGGTCGTCGGGATGTTGAACCGACGAAAGGGTCCCTGAATCGTTTACTGCTCATCCTGCTCTCGTATCATCTGTCAACTAAGGTGTCTTGTAAAACACTTTCTTCTTGTTAGCTTTATTTGGAGGATTGCTTGTCAGACCGCGTTTGGGTGGATCAAGATGAATGTCGCTTATTCGTTTTGAACATTGAGACAGCTTTTCCAAAGGCATTTGGTGATCCACGTGGTTTGTTCACAGTGCTATCAAATCCCCCCAGCGTTGGATCTGCTTGCACTTCTGGGACCACTTCCAACCAGCCCCCGACTACGTCTAACGCGGTTTATTACGTAATCGGTCTTTCTAATACCTCACAATCTACAAGAAATGATCTGCTCGCCTCCAAGTCACATGATGAAATAGCCGAGGCAGTCTCTACCGTTGTTCGAACACAGGCAACATCAGTGGCAAAGGTTTGTTTTTTTTTAATAGTTTTTTTCACTTACTAATGTCCTTCGGGATGTAATTCAATTGTTGATGTTTCATTGTAAACCATTTCCGTGTTTCTTGCATCGTGATTTGTTTTTAAATTGATGATAGTTGTTGAAATACTGTTCCATTTTCTGGGGTTCTTGTGCTGTTCCTACTGCACACTAGAACGATAGGGTTCGTTTGAGTGTTTTTTGATTTCATATAATAACGGAACTTTCCCCCTATGAGTAAAACCTAAAGTGCTCTTGACGGTGGCTGACTTAGTTGATTGAGTCCAAGTTTGGTGTAGGTCAACTAAACCGTTTAGCCACTATAAAGCCCTGAAAATGTCTGTTTCTGGAACGACTTAATTGACCAAACGACTGCTTCCGTTGGACGCCATGCCAGCCGATGAAACCAGCAGGATTACTTGATCAAACTCATAAACAATGATCTTAAAGTGAAGACCGGAGTGCGAGTTTTGGTCCGGACGATAATATACACTACCGACGAGCTCTATTAGAAGAGAAGCCTGTGCTCAATCCTTCCTTTCGAAGTGGGCTAGCCGCAACGCTCATGTGGATACTCGGGCTGCGACCAAGTGTGAATGTCGTTCACTTTGACGTAATCTATACCCTCGAGATTCCACCAAACACGTGATTTGGCAGAACATTCAAGCTGCACTGTGCGTATGACTTTTAGTCAAGGTTATCCACTCATGCAATTTGACTTACTGGTGGCTGGCGATAACTGCAACCACAGGAATCAATTTCGTACCGCTACCCATAGGTTAAGTATGCGTTCGTCCGAAGCGATGAGCAACTGTGTTTTGATATTTCAGCAGTTGTACTTACAATCGTGAGGAAAATCAACATGCCTCTATTTCAGTACGGCTGATAAGGAGCAATAACTGTGCGCTTATCATGTCTGGTTCGCGCCTGATAAACTAATTTTTGTCTAACTACATAAGTAACCAGAAATGCCTTAATGTGCAGATCCGACCTTAATGTCGTTTCAACAATTGTGTTGCTCTTCTTACCAGCTAACTCTCAATATGTCATGTTGGATGTTCGCTCTTGTTTTGCGGATTGAATAAACTTTTTTTTTTCACGTTGAAAATACATTAATTGATCTTACATCTTTGGACGTGAAGTCTGATTTCCACTTGCATACCCTTCACTAACCGCTAATCTAATCGTACAAGTCTTAATTTTGTAGAACATCATTACGATGAAAAGCTGCCGCAAACTGATGTGACTACTTTGGTCGTTCCAGGAGCGTGTGTTCCCGTATTTTTACTGTTTACTTATGTCGTGATTCAGTCTTGTTTTCTGTTTGCAAACCGGTAGGTTAACTTTACGCTTGTATCTTGATTGCTTCCACGTTTTACTGACCTACACAGATTGTTCACGGTCCCGATTTCATCAATTGCGTTGTCCCTCGCTTCGAGGCCTGCCGCCAAGCTATTGAGGTAATCATTGTGAACACTTTGAGAGAAGCCATGGGGCGTAGAGTGGCTGGCAGTGGTGTTTCATCCAACTCTTCCTCCTCCACTACTGGCGCTTCGGGGTTGGCTAATTCTGCAACAGTCGGTGCATCGCCTTCAGCCGTATCTGGTGGTCTACCCGGTGGTGGTGGCGTCAGTGTGGGGGTCAGTAACGTTAGTGGGGCTGGTAGCTCCGGCGATGTAACACAGCTGCGTAATCTGATTCGGACCGTCGGAATGGCGGTCGGCCTTCCGGAAATTCGCGGATTAGTGACCACGAGATTGGAACCGTGGCTTACGGTATGTTTTACTTTAATCCGATGTATTTCTAAAGTCTATTTATTCTTTAGCTAGCGTAACGGGAGAGTATTTCCAAAATTGCCTGTGTTTTGATTGTTGTTCTCACAGAATCCGAAACTGCAGCTGTTCAGCGTCGGTTTGACCGCCTTGTTAGCTACCAACTGTCGTCTCGGTGCACTATCCCCGCATGATTTGGACCTAATGGTGTCTATGATCTACCGGATTCGATACAAGCTACTGAAGCCCAGTATACAGGTAAAACTGGGTGGTGATTTAGTTCGACTATTCTATTTTGAATATTGTTGTTGCTCAGCTACGGTCTGCATGAATATCTTGAAGAGCACTCACCAAGGCTGTGGTCTGTACTTCGGGAACAATTGTGGATGTAAGTCGACTTCATGCCTGGGTTTCGAGCTTTTCGTCTGTGGTCTTATTCCAGTATGTGTTTGTGAATCCACCGTAACCTTTGTACTTGTGAACGGTATTATTGAGTGAGACTGTCCCCAATTTTCACACTCCACGATATTCACTGGCATACAACACACAAGGTCACATGTGTTATCAAGCCGCTAGAGCCTGAACGAGGACAGTTACGAAAACCGGGCTTTAATCCGCTACTGTGTGATTAGTCTTCAAACCTCGTTACCACTGAGCTTCTGCTGCAATTATTTATTCACAACCCCGTGGTCCAACATCAGAAGAGATGGTGTCACACAGACCGGTGAATACCGTAGATGCTGTCCTTTTTCTCGCACACTACCCTGATTGTTTGAACACAGCTTCTCAGGAATTTCTTTCATCAGACCCATTCCTCATCTCCCGTTGTCTTTTTAAAATTCTTTCTAGTGTCTGCTTGGGCGACGGCTGGACTGACAGCTTGATATGACTGAGTTCTACCGGAATCTGTGCACCCGAGGCCTCCTAATGTTAGATTGTCCTAGTCAATTCATGATGGTGCTGTAATAAATTACATTAATCGAATGCACTCGTGAATGCTAGTAAGAGTACTTTGAAGGTATTTGCTACGGGAAGTGAACTCACAGTCACTTAGTGTCAGATGCTAAGATTACATAGTAGTCAAACCAGCGAATCAAATGTGCTGCATACTTTCTCTATTCCAACTGTGACAAAAACTGCAAAGCACAGCCTGCAAAAAACTCTCTACCTATTCCGTGGCCTCGGTCGATGCTTGTTCGTTTGCAGTTCAACCACAAAACGGCTGATCGACTCCAGGTTATAAGTAGAAGGAAGCACAGCAGCTATGGGAAGTAATTCACATATTTTCCTGCAACCTTGATAACCACGGCCCGATTTCCTGGCGGGCGTGGTGCTGATGAGACCCAGCTAATTTGAAACAGCTGTCCATCACTTCGCCAGTAGCCACTGGGAACAACTGTTTACGGTTTTTCTCTTTTTTTTATATAGTCGTTCGCTATGATCACTCCACCGTAATGCTGCTTGTCGCTATCAACAGCAACATCAATAATAAACAACTACTTTTCAACTCCGACCACTGCCTTGAGGATGGGATAGTTTGGTCACGTGAAATGCCGTTACCCTCTTGTTAATTGAGGAAGGTGCATAATTTTTCGGGCTTCGATTTATTCCCTAACCGTGGTCCCTGTTTACTGTGGCAATCTGATAAGTTTTCTAAATTTGTTTTCGACGTTTTCTGCTGACTTTGGGAAACTTGTTTTGTCGAAGTCAGTGGACTTTCTTCTCTTCTCTTGGGGAAAAATTTTTCTGGGTTGAGTGACCACTGTTCAGTCAAGTGTGGATCCAGGGAGTGGTTTCTTTAGAGCTCCAGATTCCTATAGGAGTTCCGCTGGACTGAACGAAATTGGGCCTCTAGGGCAGTAATCTCTTTTACAGTACATTGTTTGCTATTGTTCACGTGAAAAAATTAGGATTGAGTATGCCCCATAAATTATGGGAGTAATCGCTCCCGAATTCATCGTATACTTTTCACTTATTGCAAAAGTTGTGATGCAGATAGAGGATAATAGACACTCGGTGTGTGTAGATATTGTAACGAACATTGACAGCTTCAGGAACAAAACGCACTGAATAGCTACAGATTACAATGGATGGGGATGTTGACAAGATTAATCCTAACTGATACTCAGAACTGTATTGAACTACTTTAGACAAAGAATTCTTTACACATTTTATTGCACAAGTCCGGTTTACTTGCTGAAGTGTTATACTCTTACTCCTGTTGATTCCACTTCATCGGTAGCTTCAACAGTAATGCTTAAAATAACGTCACAAACTAATCTACGTTTTCAGTCGTTTCATTACAAAGTGCTTGTTGCTCCGCTACTCACTGGGCCGTTTAAGGAGTGGGCGGTACTGTGATGGCTCAAATTGTCGGGATTAATGTGAACTATATTCGGTTAGCTTAGCAACTCAGCAAGGAACCGTTGCGTAAGCAGCACTAGTCCAGTTCATCTGATTCATTGACATTCGTTACGCTGTTTTGTCCATAGAATTAGGTTCCTTACTCATAGTTTATCTTCATCTCATTACATCCCCATTTTACTAGTCCGCATTCTTCGAATCCATTAGTCACATGGCAAAAGCCGCGTCGACGAATTTGTACACAATTATCAACTTGTGTGCCGCTTCGGAACTCCGTCCTGTCCAGGCTTCCGACGCGATTGAGGCGAAAAACCAACCAAGTCAGCACGTTAGCCAATCCGTACTACGCATCGCTGAGGCTGTGCGAATCATGACACAACGAGAAGAATCCACAGTGGAAAGTGCTTCAACCCCTGCATCTCATGGCCAACAGCCAAGTCCGTTGAATTCCGCTACAATGGCTGCCGTTGCTGCTGGTGCTGCCACAGCGGCTTGTAGAGCATCGGCGTCTGCATACTTTATCCTGCCATTTCTCTTTCAACGCTTTCCAACTCAATGGGTTCGAGTAAGCAGGAACTTGATCCTAAATAATGCGATGTTTTGACCTTTATCCTGCCTGTATGTTGTTTACCATTGCTGGATTGGTGTGGTGTATTCCTTGCACATTGAGGATGTTCATATGGTGATTACATCCACTAATGAATCAATCGTCATATTTCTCTTATTGATGCGATCAATCTTCGGCTGTATTCGTGATTTCTCTAGCTTGTTTCTATATCTGACGACTAGTTTTCAGCACTCATCGTAACTCGCTCACTGCTGTCGACTTGCGGCGTAACACTTTGTATTGAGAGCCGTTTCGCCTGTTCTTATCAATTCGTCAGGTTATATGGGAGTTCAGATATGCACAACGGCTGACTGTTCATTTCCGTTTGTTGACTAACCTAAACGTCCGTTTCGTCCGTTTGAAATTGTTCAAGCCTATTAATTTCCTTTTTTTTCATTTAGCTGGTGGGAAGTCTCCTGCATGAACGTCTTTTGTTCTCCGCAACCTCCTGTTTGATGCCACGCGACCATTCGCCTTTATCGGATGATCAACTACTCACTGAATCGCAAAGCAGCTTGTCATCCGTCTATCAGTTCTTACGTGAATTGTCCCGCAATTGGCGTTCCAATTTAGGAGATCCGATTGGGTCTTCTTCACCTTCGTCGACTGCTCCACAGTTTGGATCACAACCATTTCTACCCTGTGCTGAATTAGCAGGTGCTCTGCTCCAAGATCGTTCACATCGTGGTAACACGACCGTGTCGATGGCAGCAAACACCATTGTCAATTCGCTGGTAGCTTCTCAGGATGGACCAGAGTCTAAAGGCCACATTGCTGCATTTCAATCCTACCTCGTTGGTCTGGTCTCCCTGATCTGTGCACTGCAAATGCTGTCAGCCAGCAGACCTTACTTGAACACTGTACCCACAGCGAGGCGAACGAGTAAGTGTTGGCAATGTTCAGCACGTCCAGTTAGCAGATGCAGTGGATTGATTGCATTTATTTGATAGCAAACTTTTCAATCTACTATTTATCATTGCCGTTATGTTCTTTATTTGAGAACTGGTTACTCCAGCTTACTTCAAGGGAGTAAGTGGGAGTTGAGCTAATAGAGTCAGAGTCGTAAGAGTAAGATATAAATATAATATATTAATATATGATAATACTATTAAGTGTCTCATCAGGTTAGTTCATTTCTCCTGTGTACTGGCAACAACGCTTGTAGCACCTGTGTTGTCATGATCAAGAACATTTAACGCTTTCAACCCATCTGGAATTGCCAGCTGAAGAACGCGATGGCATGTTAGTTATCACTACGAGTAAATAGTCCGGTCTGTTGATTACAACCACTTTTGCGTTTATCCTCTCCTGATTTTCTGTTGAAACCAAATACAATGCTGGCCTTTTTAGTAGTTTTATCAAACACTGCAAATAGGATAATTTCGGGTTTCGTATTGATTGACTAAACACCACCAGTGGGCTTGATGTTGGGCTTCTTCTTGTCGCCAGATTGATCGATCTGGAGTACGCGGACGACATTGTCTTACTTAGCCCCTCTGCCGAAGACATGCAAACCATGATAAACAAGGTGAGTGATCGGGCTGGTTTGTATGGAGTGCCCTTCGCACCTTCAAAGTGCAAAGTGCTGCTTCAAGACTGGGGCATTTCCACCCCTACTTTCTTCATTGCAGGTAATCCGCTTGAGACTGTGGACATTTTCACATACTTGGGTGGCACTATCTCGTCAGCCTGTAATATTGCTGATGAGATATCAGCGAGGATATCAAAGACACCAGTTGCCTTTGCCAAACTGCGTCCTATGTGGCGTCGAAAAGACGTTCGGTCGTCGCTAAAAGGAAGGGTCTATAATACTTGTGTGCGTTCCATTTTGCTGTATGGTTCGGAAACGTGGCCTGTTCACAAGTAAGATATCAACAGGCGTGCTGTGTTTGACCACCGTTGTCTCCGTCAATTGGTCCATATTAAGTGGGCTGATCGTGTGAGAAATGTGGCAGTTCGCCGGCGCGTATTCCGGAACGCTGGGGATGCGCGATCGATTGGTCAACTAGTTAGGTTGCGCAGCTTGCGATGGTTGGGTCACGTGCTCCGTATGCCAGGTGAGCGTTTACCGTACCGGGCATTATACACTGAGGCCACCGACAGTTGGGTAAAACCGCGTGGTGGTCAAGCAACAACATGGTCATGATATATGAAGACCTTGACTGCTCCATTGAGCAAAGTGGGCAGGTATCGCCTGCCTGGATGGGGTCCTCGTGATCACTCAGACCGCTGGTTAGATACGCTATCCGAGATGGCGATGTGTCGCAGTCAATGCCGTACCTGTATTTATACCATTTCCAGTTCTTCCGCTTAGTCTTCTAGAATTTGTTGACTTTCTTAGTAATGTTCCCTTCTAGAATATTCCACGTGACTGTTGAGGTGAGCGGCGGCCCGAGCCACAATACCTCTGGTCAGGCTCATGGTTGTTATGATGATGATGATGATGATGATGATGATGATGATGATGATGATGATGATGATGATGATGATGATGATGATGATGATGATGATGGATATAAAAAGCCTTACACCTTTTTTCTCTCGTTTTTTATTTTCTTCTGGTCAAATAAATCAGTTATTTGGTTTCTTGCTTTTTTGTTGTAATTGTCCGAAACTGGTTCTCTACATTTGTGTAGGCAATCATAACGAGGCAATGAAAGCACATCAGCTAGCTTCGCGTCAGATCCGACTCGCTTTCCTGCGATGGACGAAAACCATCCTACCCCCGATCGTCAATGCAGCTGTGCAGGCCAGTACTTCCTCTGAAACAGCTGTGAACGCGGTAGTCATAGCTTGTTTTCAGGCACTAAAACCGGCTTCACTAATTCGTCGTGCTTTGATGCTGGAATCTGTTCATCCCCTGCATCGTCCGGAGGCCACAACTTACGAACTACTTCCCTGTTATCCTACCCGTATGATCTGGAATGGTGACCAAGATCACAGGTGAGGTGTTCGAACCTTTGCCGATATGTAACATCCTGTACTGTGAAAACACTCGAATTGGAACCCAATTTTGTCAGTCACGGGATACTACATGTTCCATTTTTTTTGGTAAACGGGGTTCCGTTTGCTAGTCTCATTTTAATCTGTGACGTATTCAAGCGCATTGCGTACCATGGTTAACACTTTATCTTTCTTATTGCTGTTGGTGCTCCGTTTATGCTGACCCCAGTTAGCCCCGATGTCTGTAATAATGCTTATGCCTTCACTTAGGCGTATGTGTGATGTGTAGTTGATTTTGGTCGTTCTCATCACTCGTGTTAACAATTTCGTTCATTCGAGCACTACACGACCAACCAGTTCGCTTGGCTAAGGCACTCATTCATGTTGCCGTTATTTGCTTTTGACATTTGGATAGATTCGTTTACTGATTAAAATCCGAATTTACAGACAAAAGGTGCATATGCTTTAGTGGCAGACTAATTTGTTGAATGTGTTTTCGGGCGTTCTTTCGTGTTGATGCCACGGTTTGTTCCTACCGAGAACAGTGAGGTCACGCATGAGCATTTGCGCACTTCAATATGTGCTCAATGTTGGACCTGCTCACCTGACAGAGTTCGGTTTATTGACAGCTTTCAATACTATTGAGGTCTGTGTATAACTTCTGGTCCGCTGTCGGCCAACTCAAATGATTTTCAGCCAAGTTAGCCGTGAGAAATTTCGTATTATAATCACGAATCGTGTTTGCTTATAACGAGAACACTCCCATTTCTTTAGCCTCAGTTGTTTGCTGTTTATCTTACTGATGAGTAGTCGAGGACTTAGTTTGTTTTCAAATTCACCATCACTCACATTTGGTCGCAGCGTTCGCATTCAGATAGACTTTGCAGTCAGCCTCTTTTGAAAAGAAGCACTAGACTCGAGTTTCGCTCTCATTAGAGCTCATTAGTAGTGCATATCCTTGCCACGGCCGGGATTTGAACTCCGGCCATTCCAATCATGAGGCAACCGTGTTAGCCACTGCGCCATTTACCTCACATTAGGCACGACCGAATCATCAAATCTGAACGCTCAACCACTCTCGCTTGTGAGCAATGATCAGGTTGCCCGATCGTCTCGAGAGGAGACACAGTAACTGTCTTGTGTCCTGTTAACTCCAATCGATAACCCCGCGATTAGGACTTCCGAGACAGGTCGAGATCACAGAACTCATTAAACCTGCAAGGCGATATTTTAGATTACTGATGAGTAGTCGGGGATTTGGTTTATTTTCAAGCTGACCATCGCTCACATTTGATCGCAGTCTTCGCATTCAGATAGACTTTCCAGCCAGTCTCTTTCGAATTGTTACCAAAAGCTTCGCATTGCTCCTGCATCTTATCATTGGATGAACCCAGGACATCAGAGCAGCAAGAAGACAACCGTTGTAGGATGTTAACATTTCTATTTGTTTCATCAGCCGCATGCCAAATGCAAACAGAATATCTAGCAAAGGTGCATGCCAACAGTAGTTGAACAGAGTGAATTTTGGTTTGCTAGTCTCATTGTAATTCGTGACCTATTCAACCGCGTTTCGTACCATGGTTACCACTGTATCTTTCCTATTGCTGCTGATGCCGCCTCTTCACTAAAGCCCAGACAGAAGTGTTACCTGTCGGGTTTAAATTTAAAATCCCTCCTGAACACGTTGAGAGGTTACAAACTCAGGCTCAGTTTCAGAAATTTTGTGACCACGTGAAGAATCTGCAACCCACAACGGCAGAAAATGTCAGCTGGTTTAAGGCTAAATTGGTAGACATTTCACATGGGGTTCGTGTCATCACCAATTCGACAGCAATGTTGTTTAACATCTGTACACTATAAAACTATCAAGCAACTGAAGGAAATGGAGGACGTTGTGTTCTGGAAACCTGATAAGGGCTCTGGCATCGTGATCATGCACAGGGACAAGTGTAGAATAAAAATGAACTCGATTCTGGCGGACCCAAACAAATTCAAGCTCGATTCCACAAAGGAATATAATATGCTGATAGAAAAACAGATTGTAAAACATCTCCAAATACTGCAGTTACATGGGTTTATTAATGAAGCCTAGTATAGACAGTTAAAACCAAGTGGAATTCAAACACCACGTATGAGAGGTGCACCAAAAATACACAAAGAAGGTGTCCCCCTACACGCCCCGTCTTGGTCATGGAGAACTCACCTTACCATCAGCTCGCTCGGTGGCTCGTTGATGTACTTTATTAAGTTAGGAAATTGTTGTCACCACATTGTGTCAAAGACTCATTTGAGTTGGTAAACGTTTTGAAAGTGGTTTCTGTGAGTTCAAAAACAATGTATTCGATCGATGTGCATTCGTTGTTCACCAACGTTCCCCTGCATGAGACTGTAAATTTTCTGTGTTTTTATTTTGGTTCAGAATATCCAGCCGCCTCTTCCTGTGGATTATCTCATTTTCTTTCGTGTAAAAAACATTCGGTTTTAATTCGAAGGAGTTGCTTTTAAGCGAATTGAGGGGGTAGCCATGGGCAGTCCACTAAGAATGATAGGAAGGAAAGTTTTTGATAATATTTCCAATGGCTTACAAGCGCGGTTTGGTTAAAACAATGTTTGACATAGCCCGAAAAATCTGCGCAGATGACCGGCTGACAGCAGAACAACAATTCCTAACAACCACATTACTTACTAACGGATACCTGGATAAATAAATCTCGGTTCATAGCAAGAAAACGACGGAAAGACTTGCAGTTCACACAACAAAGAAAAAGCGGTGGTCATAAAATTACAGTTCAGAGGAAACTATTTGTCCACCATAGTACGTCATGAGTTTCAGTCAGAGGTGAATCGCACATACCCTGCAGCTGACTTGTGACTCTTATCATCAGCTTGGGGAGTTAGTTATGGAAACGGTAGACGTGATACACCTAACTATCCTGTCTCAGATGTCGTTTATCAGTTCACTTGCAGTTGCAGTGACAGTTATATAGGCAGAACGGATCGGTGCTTGTGTCAACGTGTGGCCAAACACCTCCCAAGATGGTTGATTCAGTCTGCGGACAGTCAAAGGAACAAACGAACGCGAAACCCGGCGTCATCAGTTGCGAAGCACATCATGCAGACAGGTCACTACGTCGACCCAACCAGGTCGTTCACTCTGTTGTTACGGTACCCAAACCCCAAAATTCTGGCCATCAGTGAAGCTGCGCTTTCCTAACAAAAAAGCTAGTGTTGTGTGCGCAAAAGTTGATGGTGCACACCGTCCACCTCCCATGGTAGTGGCCTTTTGACCCAAAATTCACTCTGTTCAGCTATTGTTGCCATGCGTCTTTGCTATACATTCTGTTTGTATTTAGTGTGCGGCTGATAAGATAAAGGGAAATGTTAACATCCCGCAACGTTTGTCTTCTTGATACTATGATTAATTGGATCAAGGGAACTCAATACTTTGAACCCAACACAATTTGAATGTTTCCCCTAACCTGACAGATAATTCACCACTTCGTCGGGATCTGACTATTTACTTGGTTTTCAGTCCACTGGCTCGTTTGGTCACTGATGTGTTTTTACCAGAAAAACTTGCCCACCAACTACTCATCCTTGGGCTGGAACCTAGCTGGCAATTGTTGAATCCACTGGAAGCTGTGGATATGGTGTGCGAGTTGGTTTGGCGGGCAGCCTCACTTTCTCGTGATTCCGGTAAGTGTGTTTTCACGCTGCTGTTTCTTGCCAAGTGGATCGTTGGTTTCCTTCATTTCTCCGGTCACACCTATCGTAGTAGGTCCCAGTTGGCAATAGCACTTGAACAGTCGCCTTGACAGCACGATGTGTGTGGGCTTCTCAAACTTCCCTCCCAGACTGAACTTCTACATATCTACATATTCATCCTCTTTCTCCTTGATCTGCTCCGTCGTTTCTTTTGCATTTCGTATACAACCACCCAGGAACAGTGTGTGATTTTCGATTCATTACGAATTGATTGGATAGAAGCAGACGAACTGCTTCTGTTGTTCAAGTAGTGATGGTCATGCATATTTTTTGATCATACCCACAGCCCAATGGTAGCCGCGCTGACCGCTGAGGTGATTTTGTGTTCTGTGCTTCAAACGCTCTTGGCCAACGGTGGGCAGCTCGACTGTGCCATTTAGCTCATTGTCTATCCAGTGTTGCATATGGGAAGAGATATCATGTACAATGAAAGTTAAAAGTGAATTTAGGCGGCATCAGTTGCCCACAGCCTAAACTATATGTACTAAAGTGGGTTGTTTTCAGTGTGTCCATTTATGCATACAGATTTTGTGAGGGAAGAAAACATCATGTGCGCCAACTTCACTTTGCGACTACCAGTGTTTCCACAAGGTGACAATCCACCTCACGCAACGCGAGGCGGCTGTGGAATGGTGGCATTTTCTTTACCGTCACTACATATTCTTCGTACATGCAAGTATGGAATTGTTGAGCTAACTCTTAACCAGGCACTCGTATCTTCGCATTAGACCTGTTCTGGTAGTAACATTTGAACATCCGATTCCTGTTGCATGGTGACCTGGTGGTTATGTTTACCCGTTGTCTGTTAGGCCAGAGAGTTTTGCTGATCGGGGTTTCAGTCGTTTCAGACACAACTGTGTCAGACAAGCTTTCAGCAGACCATCGGTCGTCATTCTTTACTGAATTAATTGTATAAAAAAAGATAGAGTATGGTTTCTGTCAGTCCCGATTGACAACCGATTAATAAGGTTATCCGAACTGCCCTCAAGCATACGCAGTTAGAGTGTTACTGTTTCGAACAGGTTTACTTCACAATTCCCTTTTCTCATTAGCTCGTCCGTACGATCAGCTGCTTATCAGGCAACTGTCAATTGTTTCACTTGAAGACTTTCACCCTTTGTTATAACGCGGAACGACCTAGTGGATGCAATTGAGCTAGAACGATTCCTACGACGCAATGATATCGCACACGCTGTTTTACCCCAAAGAGCTGATCTCTAAGCAGACTACGAAGGAAAAACACTGGTCTCCAGAAAGAGTCAAATTACAAAACACAGCTCTTGCGTATTTATAGCTCATCAAGCGTCCTGGGTCGATAACAGGCGAATTAGCGTCCATTATGGAAATCGGCGCCAGAAACAAAAAAATGATAGTGCATTAGAGGAATTCGAATTTACGAAAGTGGTAAAAGTTCATTAGCGGTTAAGTGGACAGTTTTTTGGGGGTATGTAACATCCCCAACACCCTTACTTTAACATGACTCGGATTGTATTTTCTCTGGTGATTCGTTTTCTATTTGCCAGGTCTGGAAACCCTTAGTGTCACGAAAGCTGAACAGTTAATCGATTTGATGTATGCCAGCTGTGCCTACATTTCGGAACAGCAACTTCCATCGTGAGTTCCATCAAGTTTCTCTGCCGTATCCTCTGTTTATTATGAACCGACGTTTTCGAATTTTTGTTGCTTCCGGATAGAAAAGAAAGTGATTCGTCGGTCTAGTTTTAACATAGATACCGGCTTGTTTTTTGGCTCCTAAACGTATTATCGCTAATTGTAGTTGTCTCTCTGCGAGTCTCATCCGTCGGCTCACTCATATCCTCAAATCTAATTGAATGTTGTAATGTTTGATGTGTCATTTTACGCTGCGCTTCTCTGGATTTCAGGGAAATGTCACAATTGGCGTATGCTCCCGTCTACTGGAAAGTGTCAATTACGGCTGTCATCCTGGCTGCGCACTGTCTACAAACTTGTGGTAATTTTTTCATATTAAATTGGATCCTGCGTAGTACCGGCCATTTTTGGACCACATTGAGAATGAACTCAATCTGTTAACTGCAATGAGATTCTGTCGTTTACCGTTTGTCTGAATCGTCGGTTATGTAATGACTATTAATGGAACTGGTCACATCACGTCTTGTTTTCGCATCTTGATGTTGTTCATGGTTAGGTATAAGGATTTCAGGAAATAAGTCATACTGTTTTGTCTTCCACTTCCAACGTAGAACTTCTTCCTTATGAGCTTGTGGTAGTTAAGTCTTAGTTTAAATCATGGTTTATGGCTGCTTACGTTTGTTTCTTATATACGTCCACAAAACTGTGGTATGTGCTGCTATGAATCGTGCTCATGTGATTAGACTTTAAAATGTTACTCTCTCCCTTGCACAACGTTTCTTTTGCGTTTCACGTTGCTTGTTCGGATCAGAAGATGCTTATGAGTCAGAGGTGAATCGTACACATATGCTTGAATATGGTTTCGAGCTGTACGGTTGCAACACGTTAGACAGTTAGAACAATCAATACTAGTGTCATACCAGTCGTTTACGCTGAACTGATATATCTTGGGTTTGTTGCGAATACGAGGACTTTAACACTGTTGGTGTCTCTGTAACGGATTGTTAGTGACTTTACTCAGCCAACGCTATACTCCAAAGGTCTGACATACTCCTTTGAAACTACTTCCAGTAACGACGAATTGACTTGGGAGTTCGTACGTTAGACTGTCACCTCTGAGCTACAATTAGGCAGGGAATAATTGATGGGAAGTATGGTTTCCTATGGTTTGTTGATAGCCTTTCGTTGTTAGCCAAAACTCGGGACTTGATAATACCAAGCGCAATAAGTAAACGTAGGTATAAATGGTGTCACACTTTTGTTTCGGCAGTATCATTGTGTGGGTGCGCTCGTAAACGGTTTCCGTGAAGTACCATCATTGTTTGAGTCTGTGTAGTCTCTGGTATCTGGGTTATTACTTTCAGATAGTGGTTTATACACAAACTGTAATCCTGCCTTCCATTCTGGTCCGAACGCCTTTGCTCTATTGCTATCCGAGTAGGAGGTTGACTGAACTGTATTTTCTTACCTGTAGGTTTGCATCTATGGACCAATTATCCAACAATTCGCCGTCTGATGGAGATGGTTATCACGGGGTCAGTTACGATATGGCTTTTTATTGTTTTGTTGTTCATTTGCTGTTGTCTTCATAACTGTATGAAAAACATCAACACTGTTGTTCCGTCCTTTCTTTGGTATTGCCAATACGAGCTTGATAACATTCGATGCTTGTGATTATCGCGACCAGATAAGCCATGGGTGTATTGTGGTTGGATGTTTTTGAGCCTTATGATTATGAGCAGGATTGAATTGTGTCAACCGATTGCTTTGGGTGTATTTGCAGATTGCACTGTGTACCATTATCTCTCACCCCATTTGAATGTGGTTCGTTAGCTGTGGAGCTGATTCCACCAAGCGTACGTTAACTCGAAGTGATCGGGCGGATTTTTAAACGTATGGTGACATTGTTTGAACGAACGTGCCCTGACTTTGACAGAATCATTAACAGTATACCATACAGTGTTGTGTCGGTGTGTTCAGTGGCAGGTAGACTATATTTGTTCCTTCTCCTCTCCCTCACCTTGTGCCGTTGATGTCTGCTAAGCATCCGTGACCAACCTCTTTCCTACCTGTTTTCTGACATTGCATTGTTACCTTCTGCACTCTTTGTTCGACCCGAATTATGACGATCTAGCAGGCTGTTTTATCGTCGATTTGTTTACTGCATGCTCATCGTTGTTAAATTTGCTCACTGTCTGATCACATGTCAGGCTGGCAACTTGTTTGACTGTGCTAACCACAGTAACCGAATGCCATTAGTTTGTGTATTGATTGAAAAAGTTCAAATAGTGTCGCTTGAATGTACACTCACGTTACACAGCCACATGGACACTCTTCTTATGCAGCTCCCTGTGCTTGAGTACATTCCCATCCCCACTGCACATCACATACGGTTTTTGATTCCGTGCTCTTACTCACCCTGTCTGATGCAAGCAGTGCTGATTTTTCTGTGGCTGTGTTTCTGATGCAGCCTCACTTTTACTTACAATTCGGTTGCTTGTTTGCAAGGTGTAGGCACCTTGGTGTTGAATGTTTGAAAATAGACAGCTATTTTTCTGGATGACCAGGTCTCTTCCACTCCCCTTCTTGTTTTCCTTCCCTCTTCCTATACAGAGTTTGTTTTTCTTCATTTCATGGTTGCATGGCAATTAAGCATCAATGTGAACCGCTGATGTATTGTTTCCTATGTGGCTAGTGATGATGTTTCCCCTTCCTTAAAAAAGTCCTTCTACCTGTTTACAGTGAGTTCACGTGTTCCGATCAGAACTCATATGCCGGATGCGATGCAAGTGTATTTGAAAGTGAACGCTTGGTGAGTCACAAATTGGAAACCAATCACATTTGATCGCATTTTTTACATTTCGATAAAATTTTCAGCTGGTCCTCTTCTAGTGTTAACGATAGACTTAAATCTATCACGTTTGATGTAATTAACGATGTGTATCTTATAATCACTACGTTATTGATCGTTCCATAGAGGATATCGATTATTTCGATGTGAAATAGTAACCGCAGTCAGTTGTGAGGTGTAATCAGGATACCTAATTATTTTGTAGCAAGAAACGGTATCTTATTGATCCCACTTTATAGACCTGCGAGCAATTCTTTGCTATCAGATTGCATTGGTCGACTTCATTTTGTCATCTGTGAAATGTTTTCGTGAGTTGTCCAGTGATTACCATTTGCTGATCAACGCGTACGCCTTACTTATAGAACGCTGAAATGGAATTACAATTAATCATACGGCTGGAAACAATGCTTTTGAGTGCGAATTCCAAAGAATCGTCCTCCCCGACCGTCGTGGTTTCACCGGAAACGTCCAAACTAGTTGGACGTTTGGTACGAAACAATCCAAGAGGGCCTTGTCGACTGCCACCTTTGGATCAACTCAATCTTTTTCGGTTTGTCTCGGAAAATTTGGGTTTGGGACGGCGGCTGTGGCGCAGTCGTGATCCGGATTTTCTTCTGGAGTTAATTCGTCATCAAAGTGGGTATATTTCTGTGTTGATAGGCTCATGCTTTGTCTGTGGGTTTTGCGTTGGTTGTTTATGCTTGTCGTTTGTGTTTAACGTTTCTTAGCTTTGCGTTTGGTGACCTGGTTTGTTTATCGGCATTTATTTTTGAGAAGGCCTCGTTTGTATGCTGTCTTCCGATAGGCCTCGGTTGGATAAATAAGTTTACTTGACTCGCATGATGCGGTAATTGCGCGTTGGAATCATAGAGTCTTATTACTGTGGAGTTTCTGATATCATTCTTTATCACAACACTCCAGTCTGGATTGAATCGTTTAACACACATTTAGCGTTCAGCAACCCAAACAACCCTGTTTATTTCCACATAACAAGTGGCGGTTCACCATTGTTACGATCGGTTTGCAAGCATTTTCGTTGTCTTCATGCTTCCGAAAGCTTACGTCCATTCGTTTTTTCTGTTATCATTCATTATCAACTTTTAATCTGTTGTTTCACTTGCAGCCTCACGTGCCACTGTTCAGCCCTGGTTGGTTCGTCTTGTTGAATCCAGTGATGTGGAGTTCGAGCTATTGCCAGTTCAGTGTCTTTGCGAATATCTGCTCTGTGATGCGATTTCCAGACAACTAACCGTACATGAGGATATACTGCCCTCCCTCATGGAACATACGGCGGCATTGGATGAGTGGAAGTGGTCAAAAATCAGAGCAGGTTTGTCATCGCTGCTGCGTTTACTATACTACTCGATTTATACGAACCACTGTCAACTCCAATTCAACTTACCGAACATTTTCTTTAGGTGTCACTTTTCAGCTTAGCTCTCAGGGAATTGCTGCTTCTAGTTAGAATCTTTCCGTCGCCGCTCCGAATCCAGACGAAGCCCAGATTGTCCGCATTTCCGACTCTCGTAAATTATAAAAGCTGTCACACTACTTGTCAACAATATATTGATCTGAGCATGTGTGTAAAGTGGTCACCATTCTCCCTCTGTAGTATGCCAAAGTGTCGTATAAACCGAATTTTATACAGTTCGATCTTTTCGAAGTTAAAAGTTATCAAACTACCCATAAGTGTTTATAAACTTTTACTTTCAAATGATCACATGCTTTATTGTCAGTTCTGGCTGTTTTGCACACTTGTATCCGTCTTAGGATAGCTTTGCGGTAATCATTCATACGCGATCCTAGTTGCAGGCACCACCGTATAAGTAGATCGAAAAGCTTCGTTGGTGCAGTTAGCCATCAGTGATATATGTAGTCGTTCACAGCGTGCTGTTCCAGCGTTCGATATGCACACCAATGTACTCTCCCAACATGAAACACCTTTCGGAGAGAGTTAACGGATTCCCCGGATAGATGTGTTTCTTTTCGGAAGGAGGGATTTCATCTCATGAAATCCATTCACTAGGAACATAACACGATAGACAAGGCAATGTTGATTTGACGGAACTGCCAACGTAGTCATCGTGGACAGAAATACATCAGTAGTTCACGCTGATGCTTGACGGCCACACAACCATGAAAAAAACAAACCCTGCTCGCGATAAGCGTAAAAAATGAGAGCAGCACCTCACAGCCAGGGAATATCTTTCTTTTCCGAGTGGTCAAGAGACGACAAACAGTAGTGTGGGCGAACCCTGTCATGGCTCAACCTTCAGGCACATTTTGGACGCAGATAGAAACATCAAATGAGAGCACAATGTGACTGATCAAGAGTACTTACAGGTTGAATGGGATGATGAAAGACCGTTACCTACGAATGCTCAAAGGATAGTTTTTGTTGGTGCCCGGCGGCCAAAGTATGCACCGAATACCGCCGTCGGTGCCATCCTAGATCAGTTTATTGACGGTGAACGTCAGCCTCTAGCTTTCCTCTCACAGAAGCCCCAGCCAACACAAACGGAATCCGGCAATTTTAGAGATGAACTGCCAGCGATTTATCTTACAATCGGACAAGTCCGACATCTTTTGGGGGAGCCGGCAGTTTGTTACTCATGCCGATCACAAAGCTTTGGAATCTCTCTTTCAAGCCAAACCCGGTTGGTACTTTCTCCAATAAATCAGATGTTTGGATTAACCTCACAGTTCAACCCGGATGTCCAACACCTCACGGGTCGTACCAATGCCGTAGCGAATGCTCTGACCCACCCAGATGCCTACATGGTCCGATTACTACCATCTTCTGATGTTGTAATGAAGAATTAGAGGGTCTTTCAACTTGTTAGTCCTCGAATTTACCCATGGTTCCTCTGTCGAATCAAGCGGGCACCATCTTATGACAAGTCAGCTGGCACAACCAGACATGTCCCTTGCTCCTATCGCCGTACCGTTTTTCAGTATTTCCACTGTCACTTTGGTAAACGCGGTATGTTGAAATTAGTCGCACAACGTTTTGTTTGGCTCCCCGTAGACAAAGAGGTTTACCAGTAATTTCAACAGTGCATCAGTGTCAGCGTAGTAGAGTGCACAGGCATAGCGTGACCACACCTTGCACAGTTTCCCAACCCGGTGCCTGCCTCTTACGCGACCACCTTGGTATCGATTGCCTATTGCCACCTTCCAGTGAACATACTTGTATACCAACAGCAACTGTCCGTTTTACCTGTTGGCCCAGGGCTGTACCAATCAAGGACGTTTCAGCAGAAACAGCTGCCAAAATATTCATAGAACATTATATTCCTAATTTTGGCGTACAATCGACGACCGCCACAAACCGTGGCGTCCAGTTCCAGCCTGCTCCATTCCGTAACCCTACGCAGTTGTCGGGGTTTTTCCATGGTAAAGCGACGGCCTACCATCTTTGTACCGATGAATAAGTCGGATGTCTCCACCAGTATCTAAACACACCATTAATTGTCTAGGTCACTCCCATCAGATAGATCCAGCGTCTGTCGCTGATTCTTCTTTGAGTATGCTCGGCCGTTTAGAGAGACAGTGGTTTTACAATCAATAACTTAGTTCGCTGTACCACTCTACAGCACCCTGGAGAATTGATTCGACCCCCGAAAACTGTAGGCCCAGGTGCTGATTAAATTACACGTTTAAGCCAACACGTCCAACTTCCAGCTCACATCGGCTCGTCAACATTACTGGTGGGAAGATAAAACGTCATAAGCTGTGATGCCTTTGGTTTGCGGTTGGTAAAGCGAACTGGCATGGCTGACTTTGGTCATTTAATAAACATGCGCTAGCGCTGGTTTCCGCCCTAGTGTCTACCAAAAACTGTAAGCCAGGCAACTGATCGCTGATGTTAAATGAGCGAATAATAACTACTGCGCCAGCGACAGGCGTTCCCGTAACTGCTCGGCCTGCCAGTTTGAAGGCGGTGAGGGGCGGCTTTAGAATTTGCACGCCTAGACGCAACTCTTGGTTTTGTGTCGAAGGCTTTGGTGGTGGTAACCTTGTGCTGATTGGCCATGGGGGTTTGATCACTCACAGCTTTTGAACGCGAGTCTTTTAACCGAGCTATTGTGGGAAGGTATGTTAGTCCATATGGATACACGTCTTTATCAGGTACTGGTGATTATCTCTCCACCTAGCGCCTTATACTAATCGACCACAACGAAAGTAAGAAGGGCTCGATGTGGCAGACGAATAGCTGGCACTCCTGGTACATGGTCTGACAATCTAGGTCCGTGCAAATGCAAGGATGAGACAAAAGTATTCGTTTGACAATCACTGTCAAATACGTCCTTCTCAACCTCCTGGTTACCTACACTTTGGTGACACCCAATGCGAGCGATCGAACGCAGACATGGGTGGTCAAATACCTGAGGACGATCACATTTTCTACTCCGAGTGGCCATATTTCACTGTCGTGACGTAATACACCATTCACTTACGTCTTATATACGCGATCCTTAAGCCTCAGAGAGATACCTCCCTGTCACCAGAGGTGTATCAGATCAGCGAATATCGTCCAGTCTTAGAGATACGCATTTCTGTTTCATTCAGTACATCCCCCACTGTCGCTGATTTGGCTTCCAATGTACACAATTGGTCAATAACCCCCTCAATTCGTTATCCAACATAAAATCTACGTATTCACAGCAATTTTGCGGAATCACTTTGCACTTTGGGATTACAAAGTACATTCCGAAGTATGTAGCGGAATGCGGAATAGCGTCTAACGCCGTTTGTGCTACTCGAAACGTGTCAAACGAGAACACCTTGTCGTCAGTATAACCAAGATCAGTCATTCTTCCAACAGGTAGGAGATCCATAACGGCATCTTGCCAGTAACGTAGAAAGTCCTCCATTGGTTCGTCTATGACAGGGTTAAAGAAAAATGGTGAAAGGAGACAGTCTTGACGTACGCCGCTCCTGGTGCTGAAACTGTCACACAGTTCACCGTAAACCCTAACCTGAGTTGAAGGATGGAGATGAGGCGCTAATAGAATGTTCACGTAGTTGGTTGGCAAAACTCTGTGTTGAAGTGACTCTAAAAGTGTAGATCGATCCAGTGAATCGAACGCACATTTCTGATCGGGAAATACGACCATTGTTGGTGGGCGGTACACATAACACTGTTCCGGAACTTGTCGAATAATAAAAATGTGACGTATACCTCCCCACTCAGGGCGAAACCTAGCCTGTTCTTCCATAGTCTCTATCTCCCGAATTGCAGAGTCGACGAAGTACAGTGGATGCCAGAACCCTGGAAATGACTGGGGTTAAACTGATTCCCCTATGGTTTACGCAAGAACCCCTGACACTCTCCCTGAATATGGGGATTAGTGTCGACTGACCCCAGCGCACACGGATGATCTCCGTCGTCCACAAAAGTTGAAGTAACTGAGTCTAGACCTCTGCTAACGCCTACCAACCTTTCTTGAAAAGTTTCGGCACGAGATCATCTGAACCACCAACCCTTTTACGTTTGAGAACCGAAATGCAATTGTGGACCTCGGTCTTAGTGAGTGTTCCTAAATCTACCTACCAGATTGCAAGGTTACAAGTTTGTGATGGTAACATAGTGAAAGGAGGAATCCAGCTAAACTGACCCTCAAGGTATTCCGTCTGGCGCTCTAATCTTCTGCCCTTATTATGGATGGGTGAGCCATCCACAGTCGCCTACAGCTTCACTGACGGACAGTCGCTTTGAATTAGTGACACATATAAGCTTACAGAGTCTGCCGGTGTTTCCTGAAACAAAAGCGGTGTACATTTCCTTTGTTTCTTTCATTAGCCAAGCCTCACAATGGGCGATCAAGCTACCCTTCGGTTCACTACGAACACCCCTTCTGAACTTGTTATACGAAATTCCAGCATGAATGTTCGGTCTACCATCTAACAGCTCCAAGGATATCCCACCGTCTCGCATGCTACAATACCCGCTTCACGAATGGTCAGTGTGATTTGGGTCCTAACAACTATTGGGATCTTCGAGGTGATAACTACCAAGCCTACTTTCTAAACTGGTCTCGTATTTATGCTTTACCGACGGCATAGTCAGTTTCTTAACAGCCAGTCGTTGCGGTCGGTGACGTCATTGCCCGGCGAAAGTGAGGACAAAACGACAAAACATGAACTGAGTCTAAGTACTTACTCCAATAAGAGCGACAATCCTGAATGGAATCCCACCACGTATAACTCCGTGGCCTTTCTGAGACTAAGCCTGATTCAGTGAAGGTGAGAGAACAAGTTTAGCAACGACGCGCATGATGTTTGAAACTAGCGCTGACTAAAAGTAGCATATGTTCTGCGTATAATTGCAACAGTCGCCCGCCATTATCCCAGCGACATGGTGCTGTACCAAACCTGCTACCTAAACGTGGCTAGATCTCATCAAGGCAGCCGACCTGGGCGTTTATATCTCCGGCCAGAATGACTGTCAGAACTATGTGCTGACCGACGGGAAGCAGCAATATGCAAGTGAGAGACGACCTTGATACCGACGTCGTTACAGTCAGGTGAGGCACAAGCGGACACAGCGAAAGGATTTCCGAAAGTTTTTCGTCTAGAGTTGGTCTCAAATGAACCTGCCAGGCGGACAGCACAAAGTCTACTGCTATCAGGAATCCAACCAACCAATATGGTTGCAGCTATCGTGCTGGGGACTATACCTACTCGAACCTGACCGGCAACGGCGGCCGTGGAGTCGCCCGAAGTGTATAACTAGTATCGGGTAGACAGTGCATGTGTGGTTACGTTGACTTTTGTTTCGGATTCTAGTCTAGAGAATGCAGTCGACACCGACATTCAACGAGTCTAACGTTCGTACGAGAGCGGCCTGTTGACCTATCTGTTTTAAGGTGTAAACGTTGGAGGCGCCTATATTAATTCGCACTCTAGGTCTAAGCAAGGGATGATGAAGGCCTGAGGCTGGTGGTGGAAAATGTGAGCGGAACAGTGTTACTATGATCGGCTACATCTGTTGTGGGTCTTGCACGGCAATTGGTGGAAATCTGTGTGACAGGAACCTGAGGGCTAACTTCGTTTGAACGTTGGTTCAGGTTTATGTGTTCTTACTGGCATGTTTCCGGTCGTCGCTCTGCTGTATGTAATGTCCATGGCGACCTGGTTTATATTACTAGATGGTTGGTGGAGTACAGAATTATCTGTTGTGAATATTCATGGTTGTTTGTAAGCTGAGATAGTGCCAGGACGCTCAGACCTAAACAGGGTACGTTTTAGCGTTCTCAACCAAAGCTTTTACGGCAGGTTAAGGGGTTGGTGGCTGCAAATCCAAAATTGTTTTTTTGTTCTCGGAGGAGAATGCCGCCTTTTTCCAAACCGCAACCTGGTGGGGCAGAAGACTGGTTTGTTAGTTCTCCATCTGTTGGCCTGCCTGACTCTGTCGGTGTGCTCGCCATGTCGTCCAGTTTTGTCCAGTAGGTCATCGAGATGTACACGCTGTCATACTGCGTCAAGATCCGACCTCTTTGTGACTTGCGAACATTATCACTCGCATTTGATTGGTGATAGGATCCCATCAGGCATGTTCTTAGTGTATTAGTATACTATAAATTCTGTTGAAGGATGTGCACTATTGAGCCATCTTGCCTATCAGTTTGTAACAACTGCTCGATGATGTAGAATCGTTCATTGAGGTGAACACTGAGAATTACGTGCTACTGGGACTGAAAAATTTGCAAAAGACAAGCTGTTGGACGTTACTCTATCCGGTATGCGCTGTGCAGTATTGTTGTTAATCATAGACTGGAATATTTTTAGTCTATGATTAACCACAACATTGAAGCTCAGACAACGGACAAGTAGCGATTGTTTTAACTAATGAACTCTCGACTAACAAAGTAGCATTGTATTCACTGTTCCATCCGGTCAAAAATCGAATGAAGAAAGGCATAATTAGTTAGATTATATTTCAAATAATGTCCTTCAGTCAATTATCGTTTTCAGAGGCTCTTAACCTGGTTTGCATCCTTCTGTCTCCCGACCAAAGGGTGTTCAGCCCATCATGCAACTTCCTAGATTGGGCTAATAATTCTAGGTGCTCACATACCTAGAGTCCACACTTAAATAGCATTACTTGCAATGCCCAGCGATTATTTGACAGGCGTTAGTTTGACGGGATTCATTGAAGGGAACTTTTACCAGAAAAGCCCTCGAGTATATTCCTTTATCGAACGTATATACACTGTTAGCTTATCAGATGCGATTATGAAAATTACTCGCGAACGGGTTTATAAGCATTAATGATCCACCTTGAATTTAGTTTTTTAATGTTAGTTTTGTCTTCACGCTACTACGTACTGAGGAGGTGGGCCTCGTTTACGCGCCATAATTTGTTTCCTGCTCGGTTTTGAGAGTCCCCCTATTTCGATGGAAGCACTTAATGCAAAATCGGTACCTTTTTAACGTACTTCCCAGACTACTCTTTTCTTCCTGGGGAGTACCATACTTGTGGTTTTGATTTTTAAATTTGACTGTCAACTTTCGATTCCTGATAGCGGCATTTTCTTAGTTGCCACTTGTTACGATTTATGTTCTTGTACTGCATCTGTGTACACCATGTCTGCTTTCCGAACGTGCTACTTTTATCAGTTGCATTGGTCGTTCGCACTCTTTTTTTTTATCACCTTTGTAGATTTGCTCGTACCGTTCGAGAAGTCGCCGAACAGTGATGCTTCGAACAATGGCCATCACAGTTGTCGTTTGGTTCACAAATTGCGTGAGGATATTCGCTCGTTTTCCAGTGAATCCACATCGGACGCATTGGTGCGCTGCTTTTTCACTCGACTGAGCGACCAGCGCTGTGTGGTTCGTCGCGCGGTACGGCAGGTTAGTTATTCGTCTGTCGCTGTTTATTGAAGCAGAAGGAAAATTACTTTTTTTTTTGCGACTCTGGCTTGTCCCTCTACGTTGGCCATCGTGGAAAAAAAAATAAAACATCGTTAAGAGCAAAATACTTTGGAAACCATGCTAATGAGTACTGTACCTTTTCACAGTGTGAGAAAATCAGCAGTTCGTTACGGTTTAATAACAGTATTTTCTGTCGTTTGTGAACCAAGAACAATCATTTAGGAAACGGAAACCATTATGTCAGAACTTACTTTGTATCTTAACCTATACCGCCTGGCTTTTACACCGCCTCTTTTTGTCCTAAACAACACGGATTAATGTCGCTGCACATAAACGATTTGCTGGCACCTTCCTATGGGCGGAAGTCAAACTGAATTGAACGTTGGGCAGATACTTCATTTATCACACTTCCGCTGTCCATCAAGGATTAAAGCCTTGCTCTCGTCATTCACACGTTTTTCCTTCCGCTTCCCACTTTTGCTTTCCTTTGGTCTTTCCCGATTTTATGTCATCTACTACCGGATCACTTGTGTACGGCTGGACAAACTGAAATTGTTGGAACATGATCGCGTACTCAAGTTTGAGCGCTAGTCATACGGAACCGATCTTCCTGTTCCTCAAGAGTTTTTGAATGTACTCCATTGCCAGCTGGCGTCTCCGAATGACGCGCCGTTGCTTCATGTTTATGAGCGTGACTCCTGAATACTGATACGAGTGTTATTTATCTTCCCGGTGCTTTATTGCGTTCTCACCTTCCATCCTTTATTCCCGTATCACGTTTTTCCGAGTTCCAGTGTCTCTACATACTCGCTTCTTCCGAGTCGATGCAGCACCATACCATGCAACCAGATCCCGTATATAGTTGGCTCCAAGTCTTACGTTGTTTGAAGCACTTGCCAGCATTACGTTCCCAGCCTGCCACACTTCAAACGGACTGTGGGGCGTCTAGTGAGCCCTTCCATCATTTACTATCCTCGATTTTGGCCTCACTGCTCGTGGAAGATGACCTGGACATACTTACCGCTTATATAATTTTTCTTTGCCAAACGACCATGGATTTGGGCTTTGTCGTAAGTGACTTGTTTATTTTCCTTCTATTTGATGTTATTTGACTATTACACTTCAACTCTGACTAACCTTTACCTTCGACAGCTATTGATAAACCGATAAATCTTCCTGACAGCTTTCCCATTACTTTTCTGACGACTCTTTTCGTCTTCTGTTTTGGCTTCAGACGTGGCGTCCGGTTATAACCGGCTTGACCGGCTTTATTCTGTCTCGACAAAACTGTACTGTACACAACTTGCTACATCGTCAGACAAAAATCGTCAGTGATTCTTCCTGTCTAAGTTCGGCTTATGCTGCGCTCGAAGCGCTTGCCGACATATTTGTCCGTTATGTTGAGTACAACTGCACGGCAGCTGAGGCAATTCCCGTGGATGAAAACAAGGTAATGTTGGGCTTTTGGCCGGCTGGATGCTTGGTTAGCAGTGCTCGGTTTAGTGTTACCTAACGAGTCTTGCTCGAGTGAAGATTGAAACCAGCTCACATGATTGACGTAATTGACTTGTAGAGGCTGTTCGGTGAATTCCGTCCGTGAGTTCTTCAGTTGACCTCATTCTGTAGTTATGTTGCTGACCATGACGAATCACTGCACTGCTTGATAGACGGTACTACTGTGTGTGTATATGTGTGGCATTTCTGGAACGTTTTCTAGCATGCCAATAAACGCTCGCCGTTGGAGCTTGTACTGTTCACTGAGCCTATATCTGATTGTTGTTTATCTGGATGTGATGAACTCGGAACAAGTTATCTAACACCCTATTTGAATGATGGTTGTTTCTATGGAAATAATTCCCACTTTCTAAGTTGAAAAAGGCAGTCAGTCTTCAACATATCCATATAATTTGAAACAGTTCATTCCCTTCAGAAGTTTGAACAAGACCGTTAGAACACGAAAACTGGCAGATGCAAGCATTTCGTATTGACTCGTCAGTACCAAATTTACAATAACATGAAACAGGTTTTTTATACCAAGCATTTAGGGGGGCAGGGTGGATAGTCAATTGGTGGTTTAGGAAAGGTCACTAAGTCCAGGGAAGGGTCTATAAAACTTGAACACCACTCATAACTGATTGTGGCTTTCACATTCTCACAATCTTTTCAGCTGGTTGCTTTTGAAAGGATACACTATACTCAACTTTCGCTCATATGAAGGTCCATTGACGAACAGTGCATCCTCTCTTTTTCTCTCACACAACTTGCACTTGTCCATTTTTCTCCAGAGCGTATTTGTCACTTGGTCTGCCGATCGTCAGTGCCCGTTGGAGTTGGACTGCATACAAGCACAACTGATTCTACTGACGCACACTCATCCGCAGTTGCCCACACAACAAACACGAGAGTTGGTTGAATTATTTGCTGATGATTTTCCCTCTGACCAATCAGGGGGCGTTAGTAGTTGGCTGCGTCTACGCGATGCCTGGTTCATCCCCGAAGATGACCGGTTTCGATTACCCGATTTGTCCCCGTTCGTCGTTCCAATGCCAAATTTCACTACGTCCGATAATCTCGGAGCCTGTCATCTCACTTTCGCTTGCTCCACGGTGACGGCATCTCCCACACCTTGCTTGTCCACTGAACTTCGTTGTCGACTAATTTATACCAATCATTATCCTCTATTGTCTGGTGGTAAGAATTTTTTTTAGACTTTTTGGTGTTGCTGATTCTCATTTCTCGTCTTTTACTTAACACAAGATGCCGATTGCAAACGATGATAGTAATACAGTCATTGGGCGTTATACTAATGTCGCTGTTGTAGCATCTCTAATTGAGTCTGCTGGTGAAGGTTCTATGCACTCCAGATCCTCCATTTTAAAATCACTTAACGGTCTTTCTTATGATTTGTTGAAAAATCTGGGCCATTGAGGTTAATGAAACCACTATATAATGTGTGTACTACGCAGTACTGTTAAACTTCAATGCTAACATCATTTCATTTCCTAGCTCACCGATTTACGGCACATTAAAAGGTATTTGGCGAGACCTTTCTGCTAGCGCTGCTTTATGTTATTGTCCTTTTCACGATATGCCAGCCAGTAAACCGCGTACAATGCAACCTTGTTAATGTTTTCACTTGGTAGAACTTTTGTACAAAACACAAGCCTACTCAATAGCCTTGTGTGAAGTGACCGTCACAAACAGGTTACTCTCAAACGTGCGGTAAACCTTTTTTCACCGCATCGATGTCCCTCTTGTATTGAATAGTTACGCCGATCAGCTACCCCCCACTTGTTACAGCAGCATGTATAGCTTAGCAAGTCGAGCTGTGATTGAGCCTACTGCGTGTTAAGCACACTGTACTGATTATCTGCTCTGATATCAACCAAAAAACTTTTAAATTCTTGCTTTGATTGATAGCTAGCCTGTCTTTGAATATCACAAATGTATCCTGTTTTGTAATATTCGTGCTAGCCGAATTGAGCAGTTTAGTTTCAGTTGTGTTGTGGCTCAACTAGTATCACATCTTCTCTTCTTGAATTGCTCAAGGTACTCGAAATTTACTCATTTGCGGTGTTATTTATTCTCATATGCCACTTTTCCGTCCAATGTGATGTAATGCCGATTTTGTCTCTAATTCCTTGTGGTCGTGTCTCAGCCAGAGTGTTCATTTTATTTCTTTCCCATTGCAAACGTCGACCTTTCTAGACTTTTTGGAAGTGCAGTGCGTGTTCCTACTATCTAACTCCAATGATATTTTGCCTCAGATACTACTAATGCTGGCTTGGTTACCGGTAGGGTACAAGATCTAATGGCTTTTGATGCATTTGCATGCTATTGAAATACACGTGTTAGACTGTCCGTGTTTGTAAGGTCTAGGTAACTTCTTGCATGCATCGGTTCTTATGGTCCCTTGTATATCTGTACCCTCTATTCACTTGACCTAGTTATTGCCGTTAGAAACAGGGGAAACTACTGATATGGTGTTTTAAATCACTTCACTTGATCCCATTGGTTCATGCTGCTACATCTAAGATCACATGACTACATTTCCATTGACATCCCTGTTTATTTTCTTATCCAGCCCTATGGTTAATCACCGTGCCGGAACTGTTAGCATTGGTCGGTCAGATTCGCGTGTTCCTGCTAACTCCAAACTCCGTACATACGCTAATCGAACATTTGAACGGTTGTTTGCCGAAATGTGACTCCAGGCAGCGTGACTTAGTAGAGTCTGCCGTGCGACGCCTAGCGAAAAGAGACAGCTCAACGGATACTAACAAGGTGAGTGATGCGGGACCTGAAAGTAGTTATGGAACAAAGATGGAAGCTAACAACTGGAAATTGCAACGTTTGAATTCGGACAGTATCTCTGTAACACTCGTTTGTGGTCTGAACGGACTTCTGGTTCACGATCGTCTGAAACAGAACACCTGATAATTGAATGCCTACATATAAGGTGTCGCTTTTGACTAAAATCTCAGCGATGCATTATAGTTCAGATGATGGATGTATGTAGCTTACATATAGTGTGGTGGCCTTTACTCGAAATCTGAAGGCGAATTGTAGTGTTCGCTATGGTTGTTGCCCAGTATTTCTACCCAAGTTTTTTCTCTCAGGCTTTATTATGTATTCAGACGTCTGTATTAGAAGTGGTAATCATCTGATGTGCGATGGTGTCTTCCCATAATACCTTTCCTCATATACACTCTCCTCAGTTGGTTCGCCTCAACCTCATCTTGGAAATGTTAAATTTCGCGTTCACGTATGATGCATATGTGCTGCCTACCATATACAACTGTGGACTAATATTTTCCTTCTATTCTCTTGATCGTATGTTTTTACAATCACCGACTTATTAACTGGGCATTGGTCTTGACTGATTCCTCATTAGTTTCACTCGTTACTGGATCTTGCCTTGAAATCTCATGTTCTCCTGCCCTAGCCGAACCGGAGCCGAGGTGGACGAGACACTAAAGTCTGCCACAATTTCAACACCGGCTAAACCATTTCTTAGTATTTGCGTTTTCTCTCCACGGAACGGTTTGGTAGAACAGATGAAGCTCGCCACCCACTGTAGTAATCTCATTCGGGTCGGGACTGGTTTCGGCAGTTTCAAATGGTGTAGACTGAGGGTGTAGTATTGGGCTCATTTGACTTTTTTGTACACTGGTTGGCTTGAAGACCTCATGATGTGAATTCTACACTTGTGTGCTTCTGGAGTTCACCTGTGAAAACGATCATTCCGGTCTACTACATTGTGTTATCTCTTGTTTAAATCCGTTTTTAGCCGATGATAAACTTGCTCCAGAAGGTGGTGAATTTTTCAGTGTGCAGACAGATCGTGGGTTGCCCAACTTTAAAAATATTTCCTTCGGTTCAGTCAATACTTCTCAGAGAGCAGCGGAGCAGTACATTTATCATCAGCTTTTATGCCGGAGTTTATTGCATGACATCTTACTGCGCTCTTTTGTCACCTTTATATTTTGAAGCTGGCTGTCGAATTGTCAAGTTATCATCCCCTTTCTGCTTGCGATTTGACTCGTCATTTTTGTTTCCACCTAACAACTCCTTTTCATTTGGAGGTTTCTTACTTTTCTGTATCCTGGAAGTCATGTTCAGTGGCATACGGCTAACCATTCCAGTTTTTATGAGACCTTGTGGATCGTTGGCACTGTATGGAAGCTAAAGTAATCCAAGGAAACGGAATATTGGAAAGGAAAACCACGCAAGGCAACAACGACAAGTTTTCTGTACACATTTAAGTCCACATATCCCAGCCGTACAGAACGCGCTAGCACAGAGGCTTATTAATGCTCCGATTAGCTCTCTTAGGTTTGACAGACGTCTTCTGGACCAAACTTTTCTAGTGAACTCAACTCATTGTCCCCTATCGCATTAGCAGTTACGTGTAAGCATCACATCTGTTACTGATCTAAGGAATTTGAGTGTGCTGAGGCTGTCCGTATCATGCGTGGTCGATTCCGCTCCATTGTACAGTTCCTACGGTTGATGTTACTGTTTTCCATATGATAAGCGGTTATTTAGTTCGGCAGCACATACAATGATTCTTGCAAACGTTGCGTGGTTTTCATTTATACCACAGTTGCTGTTATCTTAGCAGCTCACATTCTTCTACTCTCAATCATTGACTCTTCTTTTTCCTTGCGGTATAATGTTTTAGTTGTTTGTTGGTAGGTAACTCGATGAAACAACTCTTTCGGCGTAGTTGCACTGATTTTTCTCTCTGTTTAAGCGAAAGCAGTTCATCAGCACGACATGCTGTCGTGATATTTCTTACCTTTTTCCTATCAGTTGCATAGACCCGCTCCCACAAAAAGTCCTAACCTTAGCGACTTGCGAGTGAGCAAATCCTTAAGTGCTGGTGTTTCCGTCAGCCGTCAACCTGGATTTCCTGACCATACAAAGGGATCGTTCTGGACACAGTTATTGTCTACCTTCGGCTCACTACCTTGCTCGCAGCACTTCGAAGTCATATGTGAAGCACTTCATAGACTAACCCGTGACTCTGG
Source organism: Paragonimus westermani (assembly GCA_008508345.1). Taxonomy (NCBI): domain Eukaryota; kingdom Metazoa; phylum Platyhelminthes; class Trematoda; order Plagiorchiida; family Troglotrematidae; genus Paragonimus; species Paragonimus westermani. The sequence goes on along the minus strand of QNGE01001372.1, from coordinate 125,401 downwards.
GATCGCAGTTGCATGGCTTGATCAACTAGACCAGGTGAGTACGATTTTTTCTGGCGTTTGCTTGGCCAGTTTCTAGGTTTACTTTGAGTCTCTCTCGGATTAACCGTTTGAGTTATTCATCCTTCTGAATTAGGAACTGGTACCGTTCCAGCCAAGCCCTCGCGCCACACGAATTCGGGGAAACACACGCAAGTCTCCTATGAAACTCCAGGCGGTTCCTACTCACTGTGACTCCAGCTTCTTCCAAACGCTTGATGATCATGCATCATGGATTGACTTCCTGGCCCCGCTAGTCTCAGTTTGCATGTTTTTTGAACCTGAAGTGAGTGGTATCGGCAATTACTGATCCCAGTCGTGTTTTCTATTTCCGCAGACTTTTTTGTTAATTTAATTCTAACTTGTGCCCTGTTACTCACTAAGGTTACTTATTGACATAGATCATACTGTGCAACGTGTGACAGTTCAGGAGCAGTGACGTGCAACAATGTGTTTGTCTCCATATGAACACATTGTTTTCTGGCACACATTTGAACGCGTTGGACTGCGACATTCCAGCGGAGAACTTCATTGCCGGATTTGTAGACTCGCACACCAAACTTCCAGTCAAATATGGTCAGCGTATTTATTCTGTTTTGTAGTTGATACCAAATTCGCTGATCATATGGATTGATGACATCATTTGTCACTGTTGACGCCTTGCTATCGTGCAACTACTCAGAGAGGTACTGTCGATGAAAACCATTGTTTCAACAACCTGAGAACAGGTGATCTATTTGGAATCAATCTGTAGAGATTAGCGAAAACATAGACAGGAAGATGATTTAGTAGGTAAACTTCCCAGAGGACAGTGTCTAAACAACAGAATTTGAGACGTTTGCATCTTGCTAGCCACAGGCAGTCAGTAACAGGTACCGGTTACCACGTGAGCTGAAGATAGTCTCTCAACGGCTTTCATTACTTCCCTTTGCTATTTATTCTTGCCTCACAGGTAATAACAAGATTACGGTAACATTCGCACCACTGAATCCAAGTATCTGTTATCTCTCGTAAGGTGTCCAACCATAGCTGTCCAGTGGTTACCAGCCCGCGTTTTTTCCTCTGTCACGCTCTTGCAACAACTATGTAGTTATTGGCTGTTATTGGTTCTCTCTCGTCGTTACAGTAACACTGGCCGAATTACCAACGATTGGTTATCCTCTCTCCACATAACCGCACTAAAGCAATCCGTATCACTTCGGTCTTGTTCACTAAGGTGGTTCTTTTTTTCAAGGCACATCAGAGATTTACCTCATTTGTTGTTCGTGAAGGCCGCCACAAATATAATTGGGAGCCAAACACAAAGGTGATATTTTTATGTTTGATACAAACCCTTACTTGCTCACTGGACACCGTTTACACTTGCCACCTCCAGTGTTCGTACGGTTATGCAGATGGGTAGGCAGACAGCTCTTACAAGTATCTTAGGAATCACTGTCTACAACATCCGTTGTCATGCTGAGACACTGTTTCCGTGTTTCAGCGCGAAGCTGCAGCATCCATCATCCAATTCACTGTGTGCACTCGTTTGGAGTCCCTTGGGCCAAGGCTACTGTCCAAGACTGTGTCAGAACTGTTCTGAACATATATGTAAAGATGTTGCTTGGTTGGACTGTTACCAATAGCTGTCGTCGCGCTATGAGACTCAGTTTGGACATCGAGGGGCACCCATAACAAAGCCTGTGTTTGTTGTTGCGGCAGATGCTCATGCCAATTAGTCTGCACATATGTTAAGATGTTTTTGTGATATTCGAAATTAGGGACTTCGAATAATCCTAAAAATCGTACTTGAATTGAAACCTCCCACGCAAGTAATAGGGAGAAGACCTGGTACTGGTAGCAGTAAGCAGTTGTTATTCATGAGTTGAGACACCGAATTTATGGATGTACAACAGTATTAAAGAAATCACAATCTGTCATCGGCTGATTGTATTAGCACATTCAGAGTCACAAGCTGTGTGTTAATTGGTGGAATATGGAACAAACAAATTGGCGAATAACGGAAGGCACAACACTGAGACCGTTCGTCCAATCCTGATGTTGTATCTTTAACGCAATATTTGGATTAGCCGTTTGTCAGATTTTCTGTTGTGTCGGGTTTGGATAAGCTGTAAGTCGATTTCCACCACAGTTTTGTCATCAGCTTCCTTAGCTTCCGTACACCGCGCAGCGCACGAACATTCGATTGCTAGCTGGAGACTTGAACACCTAGGTGGGCAGGCTGATGGATGTGACTCAAGTTACCGTGACAGTATCCGTCAAATAGATGAACGTTTGTTGCGGCTTTGCGATGCCGATGAGATGCAACAAAGTTGCCACACCTTCCTGTTTCAGTTAACTGCAGTAGATGGGCTCCTAGAGAGCACTCTGAAAAGCAACGAATGGGGTAGTGTGTGTTTCTTGGCGTTCGAATTCAAAACGTGGAATATGCGGACGATTTTGCCCCAGTCTGTTAGGATTCACAGGCATCACAGCACATCTTAGGCATATTGGAGATTTTAGCTCGTCAGTCGAATGTGACCGTTGTAGCTCCTAAGTGCAAGATTTTACTGTAAAACCGGTGAGATTCGACGCCTGCTCTCATCCTTGATGATGCTCCATCGAAGCTATTCGAGCAGTTCACGCACATGAGGTTGCGAAAAGCTGATCACACCTTTTCAGAGTTTTCACAGAATGCCTTGTTTCTATCGTCATTGTTTCGGATGCGTTGGAGACGTGTGTTGGTGAACACCATATCAGCAATGACGAAGTTTGTCGGTGTCTTCTAAGCGGATAGACTCTATCGACCGCGGAACATACTGTTCTCGTCTCACCTGTTTAGTTGATTTGTTCACATTTTACGAATACCAGTTCATCGTTTACTATGCCTTGCTTTGGTTTGAGGTGGTGAATTAGGCTGGAAGCGGCAGTTTGGTGGCCTGTATCTGACACGCATCCAGGGAAGTTTTCTTTGGTCTAAAAGACGGCGTCTCATGTGACAAATCGAAGTCAATGGCGTTCGTGTTTTGAATCTCTGTATGCACTAATGTGATGTCATCCTTTTTCTCTCTCTGTATCTTTCTTCTTCCTTATCGTTCATAACCCTTCATTTTCCCCTATTTGTTATGGAACATTCGTCACTTTGCCTCGCCTTTCTGCTATTACATGTAAGCTATCGTCTTGCACCGTTTGTGCGCCAATGGGGCTTAGGATAATGGGAACTCGCGACGAGTCACGCTTACTGACAGTGATACGGTTGAATTTCGATGGCATGCTGTTAATCTTTGTTAATAGTTTCAAGGCGCAATCAATTTTTAACTAGTAATCCTTATCAGAATAAATTGGGTTGCAATTCACTCAGACGTGTGCAGGCTGTTGACTGTAGTGCCTTTCGATCATCACTTGCGTTTGAGAAGGTATCTGGTCTCTTGGACCGATCGATCGACCAGCCGCGGTATGAAAAAGCATCAGTGGAATACAACCGGAATCTGGGCCGTTGTTTGGCGACCACTCATGCTTGACGTGTATGAACGTACACTCAGGCGATGTTCCTAATCTGGTTTAAAACAACTTAGAATGCTATGGTATAGCATTACGCCGTTTAATAAATGAGCATCTTTACTCTCCAGTTCGTCCATCACTTTTATGCATTTGCGTTCCCATACGAGAAGTCCAGACCAGTGACACAACGCCGTTTTTATTTAAACATCGTGTGCAATTCTGACATGCTCCACCCGTCTGATTAATACTGTTTGCCCCTACTCTTCTATCGTTTCTCTCCTTTTGGGCCGAGTTGCTCAGTGGTGGCTTTATGTATAATCCGTAATCTACTGGCTCTGGCGCTTCCTCAAGGCCCTGTTGGGTTATTGTACTAGATGGCGGATGAATAACGTCTCTTAGTGGTTCTCTTATTGTACAGTTATCCGCCCAGATTGTTATTTCAGAGATGGTCGGAAAAACGGTTGTTTTCCCCATCTGTTCAAGGTCACTATTCTAATATACCGAAATCTCTCGGTATATGTCCTTGTACTCCTTGTACAAAGCACATTTTTAGCGGTGGCTTTAAATACTGTGTTTCTAAAACCGTCCGTAAACGATGTATTCTATTTCTCGGTTTTTCTGGTAGCCGAAATCAGTTAGTACTCGGTTTGTGGTACGTCTGGAGACTACGCTGGCTCATTCGACTGATCTTTCACCGGAGGTTCGACGAATAATTGGCAGACTGATGACTCACGCGTGTACACTTCCATCTTCGTTGGTCTCTCCACAAACTGGGCCTCTCGGTTGCCCGCCTGTCCTCACTCAGCAAACCACGGAAGTGGCGATTTCAGAGCCTCTACTAGGAACACCGTGAGCACATATCTAGTATCAGTATTTTCTTGTTGAAAACATTCAACATGATGATAGATTCTATTTCGTTGCATGCCTTATCGGACACGATTTAAAGTATCGACTTTTTTGCGGATGTCAACTGTTCCGTACGTTCGGACTTTCCTTACTTGATGAGTTGCTCCTGATTTACCACAGTTTTAGTCAATTCGTTCAGTCTATTCAGATTTCGGATTCATTCTCTAACTGATTGATTACGTCAGTATTACCAATACTATTGATTATCAACTGCGGAACAACACTGCGGTTTTCACTACGACGGTGCTGAAGTACGATTTGTGTGCTTCATGGTTTTTATGGACGGTTCTCAGTTTCCTTTCCTATTCCAACTTATTTTTCTGAACATGCGAATGTTAGTGATAAGAAGCTTTCGAATCACTGGTTCTCAGAGAATAGTCTAATGGAGTGTACAGCGTTGTTTGAAACGCTCGGAAACGTTTAAATTATTTCACCAATTTTTTGACAATCGTATCGATATCGAAAAGAATGTTATGTCTATATTTGTTTGTCTCATATTCGGCTGTATTATGCGTATCTGCAGTTGTTCACTTGGATCGGTTTTGGACTCGGTCAGCTTGTATGGTCTAGCTGATCTACCCACGAATGCTTCATTCTCTATGCCCATGGATACAAACGTTTCTGTTGCATCGAACTGTTTGCAACGGAGTCTTTGTCGGTGCATATTCACTTGTGTTAGCAACTCACATGACCCCGTGGTTACGCACACTAATGCTAGTTGCTTTCTGCTGACTGAGCTGGTGGACCAGGCGAATCCGATGTTCCTGCGCGATTGCGTTGCTCATCTGCTCCAACTGGATAATACAGAACTAATCAGGTAAATTATGCGTGCTTGTTCTCCACGGCATGCAGCTGGATTTGTGCGTTCATCCATATAATGTGTACATTTAATAATTATTGATCTGTGCGCATAAATTTGGTCTATATATGGCTAGTCGTCACTGGCCTATTCGGGTTTCCTTGTTTCTCTTTACAGTCCTACCCGCGTGTTGGATTTTCTGACTGCTGTGCTCACTCTTCCACGTTTGTCCTACCCGGTTCCACGTTCTGAACCTCGCGACAGGCCGGATGCTTCCATTGCCTTATCGGAACTGGCAAAATTGACTCTGGCCGAAGCGTGCAAGCTGATAAACTATGTGCTTGGTGAAGCTGACCATCACCTGGCTCGATATCTGGGAGCAGTTGACCGTTCGAACCATTCGGTACGTTCTTGTAACTGAGGCTTCACAGGGAACCGTATCAGTATTAATTAAATCCTTGGTGAAGCTACGAGTTAAAACCAAGAGTTATCGGTTTCGTAACTTTTCAGCCCTCTCGAAAAGCCTTTATCTAGTGATTCAAATCAGAAAGTTCACATTGCACAAGCTTCAAATGAGGTAATCACCAACTGGTACGTGTGTTCAACATGCGGTGTGTAGATAGGCTCTATAAGTTCACGGTTCACCTGAGGTCACCATGTGACGACTGCAGATGCAAACAAGGATAGATAGTGATAAACAGATTGAGAATAGCACAACGTTAGGAGTAAGTTGTGTGTGCACATGCGTGCTTTTAATCTACGTTTGTACACTGCTTGAGATGGGGTGGGTGACAGGGCTGCTGTAAACCCTTTCAACGCGGTGTCGCCGTTGTCCACCCAGTAAATCTTGCCAAATAACGGACAATTCCAGGCCATCGGAGCGACTCACCACTTGTGACTTAATGGAGGTCAGCAAGGCTTTTGCCGGTAGATGTTTTTTGTTGTTACGGAAACCACTTTTCAGCTCAGTTGGATGGTCGAAGTCAACTTGGTGTTAGTTGAGGATCGTGTGTGCAGCAATGACTGAATCATGTTCTAAATGCTCCGTCGCTTCTATGACTTCATTAATTGATAAACCTGTTCGTTCAGCTAAACTGGCATCTGCTTCAAGAAGTTGGCGAATCACATCCACACTTTCTCCCACTGGAATCTTGGTGAACAACGAAACAAAGCTGGCCAGACATCCATCCGGACTTAAGCTAAGTTCCTTCACTTTGGTAACCAGTTGTGTGGAGTTCCGAATAGAATGACCTGTTCACTTTTCAAGGGGTTTTAGAATACGAGGCAAAAAATTGGCTGGGACATATGTTAGGGTTTCTGTATAGTCAACAATTGACCGCAGTGGCATCCCAGGTTCATTTTTTTTCGGTAGACCGTAAAACCTCGAAGCTAATGCTGTTTCTGGATATAGGTAAACCAGAGCGACTCATCCAGGCTGACTTTCATCTTTCGGAGCAAATTTGCCGCTGAAGCTCTTGATGTGTTCAAGGCGGAGTGTGATTTCTCCACCGGAATCATGATGAAGTGTGTTCATCTGCTTCACGTTCATAATTTGCTTTGCTCAGGATAACCTCTGGATAATTATTGACTGATCAGACCGCAAAGTTTTGAGTGCATCTCACTCCTTAATACTCGGGTTACTTGGTTGGGATTTCTGATTTTTAGTGATCCTGGCGATCTGTGCCCGAGCTCTGTTCGCATGATCGATTGGCAACATCTGCACTTCCAGGATATTTAGAGGTCTATGGCTGACGTTTAAATTCAAATGCTTCTTCAAGAGTTTATTTTCAGCTCCTGACAGTGCACGATCTGACAGGTTTATTACGGGTTGGACAATGGTATCTCGTGTGCCTGAAGCTGAACAATCGCTTCTTTGCTTAACCAACGAAAGAAGGCTGTCAAATTTCTGTCGTTTTTGTTTTACTACGTCTTTCTAATGGAGAGCTCGTTGTCTCATAATATTTCAAATCACTGTAAGTGTGTCAGGAGGTAGCGAGAATTTTAAATAGTCGTCCAGTTGCCAGGTTTCCCTTCGAATCTGTAATAGCCGGACAGAACAATTGTGGATTCGTTGACGAAAAACCGTATCAGCCTAAATAAAACTTAAATCTTTGTTAATTGTATTGATATACGAAAAGACCACTTACGAATCTATTCTGAGGTATACCTTTTAAAAAGAAACCAGGTTTTATAGCACGCAGTTGACGTTGGTGCTTTTGGTATCCTTTCGGTTTGCATATGGGTATTCGTTGTTTGTACTGTTCGCACAAAATCGTTGAATTTCCCTCTTTTACTTACAGCTTTCATGATCACACGACTGAAGTTCCCCCGGTTCTCTCATTGTATCTATGCATTTTTGCCTTCTCTAGACGCTAGATCGTTGTTTGACTAAAAGAACGCCTCTACTGGATTTGGCTGTGACACACTGGCCGAACTATTCTGTCCTATATCTGGAATGTATCGCAGGATTTGTGTCGTGGGATGCTTTCCGGGAAATAGAAGCAAGAATTTGCCCACCAGAGATACACACTACTCGATGGCCGCTAATCAGTGGGCGTTTACTGATTCACCTGTACTTGCGATGGCCCGGTCTAGTCGGACTTATGCACTCGAGCGTTAAGAAGACGCTCATTCTTCATTCAACCTGCACTAAACCACCCTCCAGCCTCACCGATAAGACTTTTCTAATACCCCAGCCTGAGGTAACTAAATTTGTCTCAATTTATCGTTGCCATCACTTTAACTGGTATGGGTTGTTTGACCGACCCTGACAAGCTATTTGGTATAACATTAACAGAGGGGACTGAATACAGTCCATTTAAAAAGCCAACTTCCGACAGCCTGGTTGTTCAGACTTAATAGACGGTTGAAGGTGATCTACGTTCAGTCGCCTATTTTATATATATATATATATATATATATATATATATATGAAATATTTAAAACACGCTGAGTAGTGAACGATTTATGGTGACGTTTCAAATCCACACTGGGGTCTGATATCAAACAAATAAATATGTCGGTATGAGATTGTTCTACCGCTCATCGTGTTCGCCTGTCATTCAGTCTCCGCTAGTCTTTCGTTTCAGCGCCAATGATGCAGAAGTAATGACTGTTTGTATCCACATGTTGACTAGACGAGCTTTGCGAATAGAGCTTTCAGTACAAACTGTTCCCCGTTCACTTTTGCCCACACGACCATATATATGTATATATGTTATGGCGGAATAACACCCCGGCTGCGGAGCAGTACGCTTATCATTAGTTCTCTCTCGCTCTCCAAGGTTATTTGTTTTGTGATGCGTTGTATTTTCAAGATTTACCTCCCTCCTTTTCTCTCAGGCACATTTGTCGGAAGTTCACTACAGAGAGCTATAAACTGTTTTCAGTGCCTTTTTTCCTGATATTCTCATGCCGACCTATTTCTGGTGAGAGAAATTCAGGTTTAGTAAATAACTCATACAATTAGTTCATCCTCCGCCAGCCATTCGTTATATCCATACCATCGATCACGATTGTGCTTGTAACAGATCGACCGCCTTGGTCCGCTGATCCTCGTTGGCTTGACAGCGAGCAATGAAACGGTGGCAGAAGCATCTCAGTTAGCAAGCAAGGCTTTCGCTGTTCATCATCCCGGGCCGTTTTTGCGCTTGCTTCCTGTGTTGTCTGCGCTTAGTGATGGTCGGTTGGATCTAAGCTGGTCGCAGTTTTCCGCGCGAAAATATCATGTCCTTTTTGATCAGTTTCTTCATTTGTTGGAACTGCTGACCTTTCCTGTGAATGCCAACGGTGAGTTCACTGCTGTGGTACGTGCGGGTGAACATTCTCCTGCAGTACTTTTCAGCGAGGAAGCCAAACCTTACGGGTGAGTGACAGTAACAAAACTTCATAACACAGATTTGCCGGCTGACAATCCGACGCGTTTTGGTTCATTCCCTTAGACTGATGTTATTTGGGTTAGTTTATCCTGGCAGTACCTTACCCTAGTGTGACTTGATGTCATATGGCGTCAGACGCCCGGTGAGTTAAAACCTGAATTCCTATTCTGTCGAGGATCGGATGGATTGTCTACAGTTTATCTATCTGTCCTCGTATGTTCCACGTTGTGAAACAGTTTTGTTCAATCTATCCTTGATGCACAGTTAAAAATTGTATCATTCAATTACTGAACATCCAGTCTGTCTAAACAAAAATGTTATTCAAGAGGGTGATGACCGATGTTCAATTTCGAAGCCAGGAAGCAACATCTGCTGTCCCTCTTCCTTAATGTGAACCTCTGTGTTAATTTGGTATCTTAGCTGACGCTGGACTAACTGCATGTGGTTAGATGACAGTAACCTTCTGTGTGTGTTATTGTTGATTGTCTTTTTTTTCTATCGGATTAATGAGCAGGACGCTTTATAATCGTTTTTTTTTTGCATCAGGCGAATATTTGAAGGAAATCTTATTCCAGGGGTTGTCGAGTCATTAGCAATATCTCGTTTGCGAAACTTTTGCCGTTTCAGTTTCGAATCACGTGAAGGATATTTCTTCAGAATTTATGTTCTCTATACATCTGGAAGGAACCTGTTTTCAAAATGCTGTTTGCAGCTCCCTTTGATTCTTTAATTTAGCAACGTTGTGGATCGGCTGTTAGCTAATATGATCAGCATGTTGGCTCGCTTTTACGCACCGTCCAGACGTCTGAGTGGTCTGGCCTTCAGACTTGCTCGATTGCTCGAGGTGTACGGGCGTGATGCGCCCTGGTTACAAGGCCCTGATCGTGCTAGTGGCTTGCGATCTGCCAACCAGAGCGTTCTTGAAGAGCTAGAATTACTGGGATCAGAGTTCGATGAGTTTGGACCCGTACTGGATTTGTTATCATCGAATCCCCGCACGGGGCCTAAACCAGAACAGGACTATCCTGTCGCTGGAGGATTTCTGCCGCTTAGTTCTGACAGTCTTAGCAAAGCAAGCAGACGGTGGACCTTGGCTACTGTTCTCCCTTTTGTACAGCAGCTGAAGATGGCCATGGATGCACGCGGTAAGTGAGTTTAAAAATTGATCATGGTATTGTATACTGCCAAGTGTTCCTCAATTTTTCCTGCATTCTTGATTCCTTTTTATACATCCGTGCATCTCGTACGATTTCAGGCATCTTGTTGTATGCCGATTCATATTATTTTTTGTACATGGAGGTTATTTTTGTACATATCAGTGTTGCGACTGTCTTGTCAACGGTTTTTGTCGCAGTATGCGAGGCTAATCGTGGCAATTACGAAACCACATTCATGGTTGTTGAGTTTTATTTCTCCATTCCTCTTTGTGTGTGTGCCCAACCATTGTGATTGCATTGCTGATTTACATGTCTTGCCATTACAACTGTTCCCGAAGTGATCACGGGATCGTTTTCATTTAACGGTCGCTTGCGTTCGACCCACAACCTTTAGGTCCTTTTACTACGGTAGAGAGAGCAAACACTTTAAGACGTTTGTCATGTGGACAAACTGACCACAAAGTCCTAAACAGTTTTGCAGTCGGTAGCAGGCGAACGGTGCTAATCGTGAGTGAATGATCAGCAAATGCCAGAGGGCAGCGCGACCAGTGAGCTAATGGGAAATTTGTTTACATTCGGAATGGTACTGCTTAATTGAAGACTGCTCACAGGACGCGTGAGGTTAAGGTACTATCAATTATTTTGTTGAGTAAAATCTCACTTTGATCTGATTTGGTTTTGCTCAACAAGTCAATGACGCTGCATCCCCTTGGCCATGAGCTGCACAGTTTGAGAAAACCCGACCGAAAACGCTTGTTTGCATTCATAATGTACATTCTAACTTGTGTTGTTTCGTGCTGACGGCGACTTTGAGATTAGGGCAACATGTTATAAATGAAAGGGGAACGGCTTGTACTCAAAGCTCTCTATTCGCGGAATTCGTTCAATCGACACGTTGACATAGACAACCACTACGTCAGCATCGTTGACTGCGAAACGAGAAGCGAGCGCAGACAGACGGACAGACGCACACGGTGAGCAGTGGAACAATCTCATTCCGACACATTTAATTGTTTGATAACGGATCCTAGTGTGGATTTGAAACGTCACAATAAATCGTTCACCGCTCAGTGTCTGCCCTCTTTCTCGAGTGATTGGTGCTTATCAACAGTCATTCCCGTTTTCATAAAGGGGTCCCGAAGTCTATGTGACAACCACAGAGGCATCAGTTTGGTGTCTGCTGCGTCCAAGTTACTCACTGGCCTCATTTTACGTCGGCTAACTAAACCCAGAGAAAGTCAGATACGTGAAGAACAAGCAGGATTCAGATCCGGTCGGGGGTGTATTGATCACATTTTCACCTTACGACGGATCTTGGAACATCGGCATTCATCTAGGCAGCCGACAGCCGTGGTCTTTTTGGACCCGAGGGCTGCATTCAATTCAGTTGCTCATAACGTTCTCTGGAGCTCTCTCCTTCGCAAGGGAGTACCAGAGAAATATGTGAATCTATTGAGATCGCTGTACGCTCACTCTGCAAGCAGAGTGAAAGTTTATGGACAACTGTCTCGAGCGTTCATCACTTCTAGTGGTGTTCGTCAGGGATGTCCGATTTCCCCCTTCCTGTTCGATTTTGTCATGGACGACATTCTGGAGGGTGCGCTTCGTGAATCCAGTGGGCTTGGTGTTGAGCTTCTTCCTGGCGCTAGATTGACCGACCTGGAGTATGCGGGCGACATTGTCTTACTTAGCCCCTCTGCCGAAGACATGCAGACCATGCTGAACAAGGTGAGTGACCGGGCTGGT
>QNGE01001372.1:94580-106928 GCA_008508345.1 Paragonimus westermani | reverse complement strand
CGTATTCCAACATCGTGTCGAGATGTTCCTCTAAATGTAGGAAAAACCACGCCTCCGATCTGGCCGTCTGTCGTATTTCGCCTGCCCTGCCTCGCCCGTTGGTCCGATCCAGTCGAGCGATGACTCATCCGGTCGCGCACGTTGTTCTTGATCCGATCGCAGCAGGCTTTTGAGCGTACCTCCCCGCCGCGTTGAGGTATTCGGCCGAGCGTTCGAAAACTCGCACCTGCGACCTGACAATCCATCACACAATGCTTCAGTTCTCTCTTTGCTTTTGTTCGCACGTGTATCGAATCAAGTGTGTGCATTTTTTCTCCGTTTTTTATTGAACTTCGCTTTGTGCTCATGTAAACGATGAATTGGTACGATGCAGGAAGTAGCGTTAGTTAAAACTCATGCTGACGATTCTTCGCACCAATGCAATTGCGATGCCGTACCATTTAATACTGGTGTTCAGGTAGTTTGTTTAGTTTGAATAGACGTTTCCTCACATCAGACTGTCTCCATTTTCGTTGTCTTCAACTTCTATTTTGCTGCGTTCCGCAATTTCTTGTAGACGGAAGTGGAGAGTTTAATTTCTCATCCGAACAAGGACGTGTGCAAACTAGCCGTCCGTCTGCTTATGCGGCTTCTCGACTACTGTCCTCAATTGGCACCAGATGTGATTGAGTCTATCGTGATCCCTCTTCTATCGCCTAAACTCAGTGAACAAGGGGTACTGAATTCCGCGTTGCTTTCAGTTTTGCCCAACATGTGCTTGCTGGCTCCCCAAGTGGCCCCTAGGTTGTTGGTGACTTGTGCGGAATACGTGTTGCTCGGCCTCGTGAGTGAGATTAACGAGAACCTCGTGAATGCCGTGGAGGAGGCGGTTCGTCGTCTCACTTTGGAAGGGCTGGATAATGCAGTAATTGACCATGCTGCATCGGCGCTACTTACCCGAAGCAATCTGATACGCGGCAGTTAATGTAACTAAATGTGACCTGTATATTACCCAATCGCACTTGAACCGTTGAATATCGGTGTACATAATACACTTTAAATGGTGACTTCTTTACCACGTCGTTGACAACGAGATTTTTTTGAAGCACATCTGATTTTTGTTTTGTGCGTCTGTGTTGTTTATTTTGGTCGTGCCAGAAAGCCTACAAGTTGTCAGTTGTTATTGCGGCTGATGTTATTCCAAGTTATTACAACACTGGATACAAAGAGAGACACACTTGTATTCCGTTCATCCAAGTGTGGAAGAATTTGGTGTCAGTGTTCAGTGAGAGCACGGATAAATGGCACGGAAATATGTTATTCAAACAAAGCGGTATCTTTTACGTAAAAATTTCTGAATTTAATTTACGCCCTTAACAATAGAATAGACGCGACTTTCCCACCGCCTTATTTTAAAGGAACAAGTGTATTACGCTGTGCGATGCGTGTTGATTAAAACACTTGGTGTCAACTGACAAGAGGTTGCCGTTTTACGCAAGATCATGACCATGTTCAACTGTTGATCGTCCACGTAAGTTATTACTTATTTCCACTCATGATGATCCCAGAAAATGCAGGTGCATCCGGACGAACGCTGCTTATTCATGCATATATTTGAATGACCATGCGATTGCTCAGATCAAAGAAAACTGTTCGAAAGTAAAAACCGGGCAACCACCCAGGAAACAGGGGATATGTTTGAAATTAGACGGTCGAGTTAGAGTGCATGTAAATACCGGATATCATCAAAGTTATTGAAGGGTGAACCGGGGACAAAAGTGCAAGGTCGGATTATTCGAAGAGTCTGGCTGCTATCCGGAATGCCTAGGCGTGCAAGGCAAGTATCTCCTGCCTATCTGAAAGTTGTTGTCAGAACGTAAACGGACCGGAATGACTTTGCGAATGGAACAAGCTGCTTTTTCGGATGAAATGTGACAACCTGAATTATTTGGACAATACTATAGGTTACTGGTGTGACAAGAAGAGGTCTGTTCAGTAGCTCCATGGGAAATGTGTAGAGGAGGCTGTATTTTGATTCGAAGGGCTTCCCTGGCAGCTGAAACAGTGAGACTGCACTAGTGGACGACAAGCACAGTTCTTGCAGACACCAGACATATCGTTCTCCACCGATCGGAAACTCAATGTTATTACAGTAGGTCGTATCTGCGTCTCAGACTTTGTCAGACACTGGTAGTAGTTTAAGAGTGAACGGCAAATGTAGTGTCATTATTTTTAAGGGTTGCTGGTATTTAATCAGAAGAGGATCAGAAGATTACGACTAGGAAAACATGAACCATATTTTCCCGGATTATTCAGAAAAGTGGAAAGGCATTTGCTGGTAGCCCACTTCACCTCGCCGGAGCATAATCGTCGTGGGGTCGTAGGTTGTTCTAGAAGGAAGAAAAGTCTTCACTTGTGTATTTCCGTCTCTGTACCGATCAAAATGATGTGTTCGACGGTTTAGGGACATAAAGAAAAAGTGGAACTAAATAAAAGAGAAATACGTTGATGCTGCTGGCAGCAATCATTATAGCAATGAACACTAGAACTGGTAGGGGATGTGCCAATGGTGTGTAATATTTTGTGGGTCGGAATTGGGTGAAATTAAACCATTCGCATGTTCATTGCAAAGCAGCAATCTGTTTTCTGGAAATACATCGTTAACGTGACCAGTTTTCTTTTATATACTGCGGGAAATCGGTCGAAGCAAAGGCTTACTGTTCTCATCGGATGAAATTATTTCTTGATTGGTGAAACCATTTGACATTGCGTGAACATGATTCACAATGCCTTTCTGAAACATTGTCGGGACACGGGCACTAGCACCACATTGGAGTGATCAATCAACAAAAAGCAGTCATGGTTTTCTATGTTATTGGCTTCAAGCGAACGGAGGTCAGTTGACCCCAGAACATGTCCGTAGTTGTTTGGCCAATCGGTTGGGCAAGAAAGGGGGAAAATAGTGATTGTACGACTGACGCACTGTCGGAAAGTTCGATTGGTTAGATTGCACAACGAATTTGTCGATCAGCCGAGGAAGGCACCAGCAAGTTTAACTTCGACAGTGCTAATTGCCGTCCTGTAACTGCAACTGAAATTACCAGCCAACTTAGATAATACGGAAAAACGGGATGCTATTGATAAGCACCCTTTCAACAGAACTCATATAGATGCCGCGGCTGCTAAGGATGTGATAGGGACGATTATAAACTTCACAGCAATGTCTAAGAATTCTGGACCAAGGTTCACCACTAATAATCACCCTCAAAGTAGGATTTCGAAACAGATGAAATTCAAGAAGTCGCTGAATGTGCCTACTAGTGAGCGATGCACACGGCGCATTCCATACAAAAAGGCGGCTCAGTGAACATGACAGACGACTACTATCACTACGCACTTGCATCGTTCCAGGTAAACATGTAGTGTCCTCAAGAGTGTACTTTCTTACGGTCAAAGTGTAACATCATGTCAGTTGTCCGTCCTTCTGAATGTGATCCAAGCATGGAGTTGGAAAACCATCAATGGGGCCCAGGATTAATCACACTCAGCAGAACTAAAACCGATTGAATGTTCATTCATTTTTAACGTCAGTCGTAGGCTTACATGATGTCAGTCGAGAAATAGAAGTGGCACTCTATCCAGGTACCAGAACAAAACCGTCGAAGCAAATGGAGTCGACAGTTAAATTGCCTAGATCATAATAGTATTCGCCAAGCAAGCATTGAGCAGATATACCAACAGCTAGATAAGCCTCTCGTGAAGGAGTCTGTTCCAAAGGAGTGCTCAAAGAACCGTAGATGATTTTTGACTATCCAGTACAGCTTAGAGACAAACGTTCACTGATCTGTCTACTCCGAGTACGACGAAGACATCCAAAGCCGAAAAGCAGAAGCCGTGATACATACTTTGAACGCGTCAAAAGGATGGAGAAGCATTTTTATCGTGGAATGGCCGGGTGCTGTAACCTTCATTCGTGGTTGCACCGGTAGTTAACAGGGTGTTAGTGAGGCTATGCGAGAAATGGCCCACGAAGTTACAGTGTGTAGCGACAACCTAACAGACCGGCTTTGCACTTCGAGGGACAGCTCAGCTGGTCTGAACTCGGTCATTCAGCTGTGGACGATGGGCAACATTTGCTTAGGTTCGACATTTCCGGCAAACCTCTGTCGACATTGCAAATTCAAATATTGCAACGTAATAAGGTCCTCGGCAGGGACCGTCGACCACCTGACCTACTCAGAGACGACAATCAGAAATTACTGTCTGAATTCCCCATCCCCGCCGTCCCGTATGCGAGACTAAACAGGTGTCGTGTGATTGCAACTTACCGACAGTCAACACTGTTCTCAAGGAAGATACCAGAACATCAGATAACAAATACAGAAGTTTTGGCAATGCACCACCGAGGACTTCGTGCATCCTTAGGTAAGAATTAGTTCTCCCCCAAAGATATCTGCAATTTATTGAGAATTGACTTAATCCTGTCCTGGTAGGGTTTTTTTCCTGAGCCCCATAACTCTTCCAGTGGCCCATCCCTGAACAATTTTAATGAGTACTCTATCTTTCCTAAGGTAGGGGGGCAGGCCTGTATGCTTGTTTTCGTGTGTAGAGGAAATTATCGGGAAACAATTCAGGATGAGGCGCTCCACAAATTCTTCCCAAGCAGCGCAATGTGTGAACAGACTCCAACTGTCTGCCACTATGGTCCATAGGTGTTGTTCGCATACAGACAAACAGCTTTTTGTCACCATGGTAATAGTCCACGCAGTTTTTGTGAATGGGCATAACTTTACATTTGTTGCCACTGAACGACAAGTTATTTTCTGTGAACTACTGATTTAGGAAGTCCAGATCGTTCTGTAGGTTTATCGCATCTTCTGGGCACTCTAGAACTCGCCATAGCTTTTTATCTTCGGAGTAGAGCAACATCGGTGATTGGAATATACTGGGTAGTTCAAGAACGAATGACAGTGGTCCTAAGATTGATCCTTGTATCTGTAGCCTTCGTCTAAACGTTACGAACAGTCGGCAGATTCGTGACGCATGAGTATCTCCTACAAAAGCCGTGTTGCTCCTTAGTGATGAGTTGAAGGTCCCCAACCTTGGCCCGGCGAGAGTCATCTAGCAGACCCTACGTTACTTTAGGGACCGCTGAGAGCAAAGCTGTTGGTCGGTAGTTTGTTGGGTCATCTCTGCACTCACCTGTGAAAACAGATTTGATTGTGAACTGTTCCCAGGTATTCAATGGACAGCCAATTGCCAAGGAGTGAGTGGAAAGTGTTGTAAGCGGTTCCACTAATTCCGTGGCTTGGTTTTCCAGGACGACGGGTGATATCAAATTTGGACCGGGTGATATGTGGGTGGATAGATTCTCTAATTCGATTCTGACCTGTGACACTAAAAGGTTTGCAGTTGCAAAATGCCAGCCTTACTAATAATGTATGTTGAGACCCCGCTGTAGAAAAGTTTAGGATTCATCTTCATCCTTTGAACAAGACCGCGTTGATAGCAAAATCGATCCTCTTTGATAACTGCCGTGGTACGTTTGCTCCGCACGACATACTCAGGAAATGCAAGTTAAGGTTGTTTTAGTTGGTACCTATTCCAGTGTAATCAAACGTTTAGTTATATTCTTCAGACGTCTCGGGGCTTTCTATTAGTTCAGGAACACCTTACTGGAACATGATCGTTAACGCCATTCGCAATTTCCCTAACGATGTGTTGCCAGTGATCACCTAGGTTGAATGTAGTGGTGCAGCCAGAACGTCTTCATCCCTGCGAAATTCGTTTTTTGATAGGCTTCCTGATCCGTATTTTGGTAATATACCGCCTTTCTATGTAGCTTGTTGAATTCCATTATCCCGTGATGGGTACGACCAAGTGGAGGTGTGATGTTCGGATTGCTCATCACCTCAACTTTGTTGGTAAGAATTTAATCAAGGTTTTTGGTCCGCCGGCCACCCTATAATCCTGGTCATGCTGAAACAGTCCAGCTTCCATTACTTCCTCGAGGAAATCCTCAGTGGAGGAAGAAATTGCAGTGTCATCTCTGTTTGCACCGTTTTTACAGATATACAGGTGAAAATACATCCAAATCACCTTACCGCTGTTCGCTAATACTCCACGATCAGAGGACCGAAGTAATCTATGCCCACGGAGGTAAGTGTCGGTTGAAATACCAAGAAACGATCCTCACTCATTGATGCAGTTTGCTGACCGCATAATGTGGCCTTCCGAATCCTACAGTTCGTACAATTTTGCGGCAGTTTGTGGACCTCCGAGGCTTCTTACAAAATCCTGTATAGTTGGTGAATTCCAGATAGGATACGAGATGCTCCAGCATGCTCATTTTTTTCATGGTAGTCCGAAATAAGTAAACGAGTTGCAAAATGATCAGCTGGTAAAAAAATGGGATGCCTCGTATCATATGGCAATGGAGACCAGTTCAACCTTCCTCCGACTAGTAGGATGCCACTTTCTAACAAAGGACAACTTTTTGGGTGGACGCGTGAGACTTTTAATGCATCTGCTGAACTCTTTTAATGTACGGTTTTTAATCGTTTAAATATCGCCTCTGAATTGATGTTGTATCACTCGCACTATCTATCCCGTCATCCCACCGAATTTCAGTATGAAATATTTTTTAAAGCACAGCAAAATTGTTATTCCTCGTCTTAGTGTCTTCAAGCTAGCACAGCTGATAAACACGTCAAGCCATGAACTCGCGGTTTGGCAATGGTGAACAGAAATTACTTCTTTCTTCAGCCATTCATTCGGAATTTCGCCTGATGCCTTTGGTACAGTTGGCCACTCTGATTCTTTTCGTCTGAAAAAGTCGGGACTGTGAATCCACTGATTCAACTTACGTTCATTGCGTGCGCGTATTCCTCTCGGCGCTAAATCCGCAAGGTTCTCTGATGTCTCAACATATCCCCGTGAGCCGGAGGTGACCAATGACGTATAGCTGATAGTCGATTTGTTGTGAATGTGCTAAACCGTTTGGTTGCAGAACGGATCAGCTGCAAGACTACTATCGAATCCACCCAAAATGTCGGATTGGACTTCAATTTCAGTTCTTCCATAGCCTGAGCAGCTAGACAAGCTGTCAGAATGACTGCGGTTAGTTCTAAGTGAGGTATTATGACCGATTTGATTGGGGAGACGTGAGACTTTCCCATCAGGATAGAACACACGACACGCTTATCGTCTTTTTCGACCCGAGCGTAAACCAATGCTCCATAACCCAGCTCGGATGCATTTGAGAAACAATGCCATCTCGCATCTACAACAGCAAATGCCGTCGAAATGTAAATTCCACCTGCTCCATCGAACGGATATCGACAAAAAGGCTGTGTCGTTAACTCATTTCTGCCTCGTCTGCAGTTTCATCCCAGTTCATGTTTTTCCTCACAAACGACAGCAGCTTGCTGGGAGCAGTATAGGGACAACAAATCCCAAAGGATCGTAAATAGAGGCTACAAAGGACAGTAGGGTTCTTCGAGCACATCCGGCGTCGGCTTTTATTAGACGAATAGTAATAAAATCGCTGTAGACGTTCCACATTACTCCGAGAGTTGGATTCATATAACAAGATTGCAGATTACGGTTTGCGCAGTCTCTGGAAACCGGTTCAGTGGACTGAATGGACGATGCTAGACCGTCGTGGCTCATCCACTTAGTTTAATTAAAGCCGCTTTTAGACGCGACCACTAAAAACTGGGAAGCTAGACTTCGAGCTTCATCCACAGACCCGCAGCTAAACAGGCAGTCATCGATATAGAAACTCTCCTTCATAACCGATAAGGTTGAATGGGGAAATTCCTTAAGGCCATCTTCAGTAGTTCGGCTGAGTGTGAAACTGGTATTGCTGGGAAAAGAAATAGCCCCAAACGGGTGAACCGTCATGCGAAATACAGCCGGTTCTAGATGGAACTGTTCCATAGGCCACCACAAAAATCGTAGACAGTCCCTGTCACTTGCAGGGATCTTGACCTGGTGGAACATGGCTTCGGTGTCGGCCACCACCGCGATACGTCCCACCCTGAATCTCATCAGAACACTGACTAAACCGTTGACAAGTTTGGGTTCCTTCAGCAGTTGTTTATTTACTGATGTACCTTGATAATTACCTGCACAATCGAATACGACTCCGATTTTTTCTTGGCTTGTTCGGGTGCGTAACAGCATGATGTGGGATATACCAGAAAATCTTTCCCCCAATCCCCTTCAACAAATAATCTTCTACAGCAATGGTATATAACTGATACACTGCAAGGTCTTTCGTAAACTTCCTCCGAATTGACATCAACCTTCGGTAGGCGACTGGGTACTTGTTGAGCAACGCCGGGCAGCCATACTTCCATGGCAAGCTCATTTCATAATGAAGGCCACCTTTCGCGATAGATGCTTCTATCTGTTCGAGCGCATCTTCAACGGACATTGCCAGACGACAACTGTTTGGTTCCGAAAATTTCAATTCGTACTTACTTTCAAGGGAAGCGGAGTCTTCATGTTCGCCACATATAGCGTCGAAACATGATCCCTTCTGCTGTTCTCCATCAGCGTGACCCAGTAATATCCAACCAAGCGGGATACATGTCGCAAACGGCTCCATCAGATTTCCACGTCGTTCTTCAAGTGTCCAGCAGGACTCCGGTACGTTCATCCCTATAAGCACTCCAATTGTGCGACCACGATTATCTGGAAAAGTGACATCCTGCAGGTGCTTCCAACGCGTCAGCTGCTCCGAAGATGGCACTATTCCTTGAACCTGGGGCATCACGAACCAAGTCGGATTTACGTGTATCGGTTTGCCGCCGTCTATCAGAAATGGGTCAATCTCTGTTGAGGATGATAGAAATTGGGATTCCTTCGTCACCATTGAAACATTAAGTATGGCTGACTTCGTCTACAACTTCAGATCTCTCAACAACTGCCCATCGCCAAGCGTCGAGTCAGATCCCGAGTCAAGTAACGCGCTGGTTTTTATCGTCATATCGCAACCACGCAACCTAACCGGGATCACTCCCAGAGCTACTCGGCTGTTAGATGAAAACGTGGTGTTTACAGCTGCTCGTTCGAATGTAGGAAGTGTTGCCTCTTCGTGTTGCAAAAGGGGTCTGGTGCTTGGACTGACAACCACCCAAACCAAATTTGCACCTGGACCTACAGTTCATCGAATAGTGATTGGTCTTGAGGCATAACTCGCACGGCCTTTTCTTTGATACGGTCGACTACCGTTCTGCTATGCTCATAACTCTGAATCGTGAACACTGATCCATGTAATGATTGCCGTCACATTCTAGGCAAGATAAAACCTACCCTCGTCCTGGTTCGTCCATTACGTGAGTGGCCAGTGGAGCAATACGGTTTCCACGGGCCTCTTATAAAACCCATCGCGTCCCTGGCTTGATTCCCCTGTACACATGGCTTGTGCAGCTGTTACTTCCCCACAATCGCACACGAATTCGAACAAGTCTTTGAAAGTGGGTTCTCGAGGTGTTTGAAGTATACCAGAGGCCCTTTTGAACCATTCGAGCTGTATCCCATGAGGCAATCGCCTAAATATCGCCGCTACAGTTACGGAAGCATCGTACTGCAACTGCTGTAGTGTACTGAGGTAAGCTTTCATCCGTACTACTAGCTTGTTTTATGCATCTCTATTATTCGTTCTCATGATGGGTCCACCAACTGGTTGGCTGATGTCGGCCTGAGCCTCGTCTTAAATGCCTTCATCGCGTCTCGAAAACCTTCTTCAGGCTCCAATATAGCACAACTTTCAGTAGCTTCTCGTGCTTCGCCGTCACAGTAGTGAATCAGATAAGATCAAAGAGCTTCCGGATCTTACACACAATTCAACGCACTAGACTGAAAACTACGATTACACCAGTACCTCTTCGGATCCTCAATGAATCTAACCACGTCTCTTTTTGGGAGGTTCAACAGAGATTTAAAAACTCGGTCAAGGTCCCTCGCCTCCTGGCGGTCCTTCGACGACTTTCAGACCTCCTCCGGGCGTACCTTTGACACGACTTGATCTCGTGAGTCGTCACCATGATACCACAACGCTACCGATCCGACATCCGCAGGTCCTTTAACACGAACATTAAGTGAGTTACAGGCAGCATAATTCGATAAAAGTCGCGTCTACTCTATGGTTAAGGGCGTAAGTTAAATTCTGAACTTCCCACGTAGAACGTACCGCTTTGTTTGAATAACATGTTTTCGTGCCATTTATCCGTGCTCACACCGAACACTGGTACCAAATTTTTCCACACTTGAAATAACAACAGACAATACCGACTGACAACTTGTAGGCTGTCTGGCACGACCAGGATCTTGAAAGCTATGAATTATAACTCGGTCAAATAAACGTCTTTGACATCATGTACCAGAACGACTAACAATGAACTGCCTATTATAACTGTAGGATGCTGATGTCTCACACATGTGGCCCGTTTTGTGGCTCTAAACTGTCTCGGAGTAGGAAATGCATAAAGTTGACGAGGTTTTTTTTCCCCCCACAATCTCAATCCTCCGCGTTCGCGTATTTCTTCTACCAACGTTTTGCAGACACATCAAAGGTGAACGCAGATAGAGAGATGACAACTTTTCATACATGGTGAATTACCATTCTAGTCGTGAAGATCACTAGACTAATCAGTCCCTTAGCATAATTTCGTGTCCGGCAGTGGGTCTGTTGGCGATAATTCACCCTAGCAATGCCACCGAATGGCTCCGTTCCAACTAATTATTACGATGCCCCTGTTGAAGACTGTGTTTAGTGTAACCGGAAGAGTATCTTATTCCTGAGCGTAACCATCGATCTCTCGATCTTGACCTGAATGAAAACCTCATCGTGGTGACTGTGTCATCTCGACTTAGTACGGATTGGTGGCAAGAGGGGTCGAGCTGAGTGGAAAGAGAGGGAGCTGGGAGAGTAGCAGCTAGACCACATAGCGAAAATAATGGCTGTACACCCTGAAAGGATATTTTCACAGATCTGTGTCGCTGTAGGATAGCATGCCCTAATAACACGCCAGCGCACAAATTGGGAAGGATGGACAATTTGATATCTTTGTAAAATGTGCCTTTGTGAAATAATGAAACAATACAGTGGCCTCTAGTGCTACTGCTTATTTGTGTGGAAGCCAGAACAATTTAATTACTTGATGACAGTCTGGTCCATTGATTTCGGTGTATGGCCGCTTCAGAAACATAGCTTTCTGAGCTCCCTGTGTCAACCAGTGTTTGTAAGGTTATCCCATTGATTATCACTTCAGTGATAGCCCTGGTAAGGCTGGCTGTAGCTGCAGCATAAATGACACAGGAGGTGACGAGCGGAGAAATTAGTGCTGTGTGCTTCGAGTGTGTAGCGGCGCGGCAAATCTTTTGATAGTGGCCCTGTTTCCCGCATGTAATGTGTAGTCTCTCAGTGACTGTTAGACTTATCGGAAGTATTTTGTGAGGTGTCAATAGCAGCTGTATTGTAAATCGGAGACTGAGATTGCGCGAACGAATGCGATTGTTGCTGGGTCAGGTCTAAAGCTTTCGCTTGGTCGTAAGCGGTTTTCGCGTCTAAGGTTTTGTGTTCGAGCAATCTTTGGCGAATCGAGTTGGATACGAGTCCACTTATGAACGCATCGCGGATGGTGTCCTCTTGATTTCCTCTTGCTCTGCGCTGACAGCTTTGAAATTGCAATCCTTAGCAAGATTGCGGAGTTTTTGCATAAACTGGTCGAGAGTTTCATTGGGAGCTTGTTTACAAGTTGTTAAAAGGTGGCGTGCAAAAATTTCACTTTTTTTGTATGTAGAGAGAGTGGTGATAGCAGAATCATACTCGGTACAGTGAGAGATGAATTTGCACACGGCGGCGAACACAAAATGTATGTTTTTGGCTTATCCGGGGTATGAAAAGCAATTAACTCGAGGAAATTTGAGGAAGTACATATAGATGTTCCCAGACGTTACCACTGTCCACACAGTTGGGATCAGCATCAAATCGGTCCGGTTGTAGCAGGCGGTCCCTTATTTTCTGCTTGATTAAATTGTAACGAATAGGTCCGCTGGGAATAATGGAGAGAGAGTGAAAAGACAACGCTAGATAGGTAGGCTTTAGTCAACCAGAAAATGTGGCATGTGGTCTGTAATGTAACGAAGGGAAGGGTCGATTAGAATAACAATGTCACATGAGACTGGAACTTTACGTGGTGTGACGGCTTGCGCATCTCGATGACCTTTTGGGCTAAACTGGACAGAGTTACTCATACCATGCAGGCCAACAGGTAGAGGTCTGTCAAACCACAGTCTCCTGGTTCTCCAGGTTGGGGGTTGGAAGATGGTTGGCATCTCTTCCTGAAAAACGTACCA
>QNGE01001372.1:31884-73566 GCA_008508345.1 Paragonimus westermani | reverse complement strand
TGTTGTGTGGCACTAACGAGTAAGCAGCGGGTAGGTCAGGAAGCGGATGTTTGGCACTGATTGTCAAACGAGTTCTTGTGCTCACTCCTTACATTTGCATAGACCTAGATGGTTAGGTCATGCATTATGGATACCAGTTAGTCATTTGGAACACCGAGCACTCTTTGCCGACGCTGCAAGCGACCGGTGCAAGGTGCGATGTGGACAGATGATGACGTGGCGTAGAAAAATATCATCTTTCAGGAAGAGGTTGGTTGTTTTAAGTCGGGTTTGTTTCCCAGGCTGGAGACCTCGCGACTTTCAGAGTCGGTGGTTGGAGGCGTTTGGTGAGATGGCGGCTAACCGAGCTCAGTAGATTGAATATCGTCGTTGTTTTTGCTTCTCTTCCTCTGTATGGTTTGCTTTTCTTTCTCCTCCCCGGTTGTGGTAGTTAGGCGTCAGTGAGAACCTTTGATATATTGTTGTTTTTGATTATGATGATGACTCCCCGCATTTACCTGGAGGCTCAGTGTGGCCCACTCGAATACTCAGTAGTTACGTGGAGTTTTGCCACGCAAACTTCGGCTTGTAACAGACTAACACATACCGGGACACGATGATAATAGCACAACATGCACCTATTAGTGTGGCTGAAGCACCATTTATTTGTCACTTGTAACTCAACTGTCTTCACCTTCTACGGCTATGTTAATCTGTTTGCAATAATTGATCAAAAGTGGACGAAATGTCCTTATACAGGGCACCTCAGGCTGTAACACAAATCCTTTCAAATCCATTTCGGCAAACTTACCAGCCCGAAACAGGAATGTAACAGCCCGCAGCGCCGATAGAAAGTAAACAGAGAGAACGCGCGCCCGTTGGCCGCGAAAAACAGCGATTTCATCACTGAGGTCGATAACGTAAATAAACAACACGATCAGCACAGCTAAATTGACCTGCCTGATCGTTGTACTTACTGGCCCACAACTTCAATGATACGTAAATCACTAGGATTTAGACGCAGTGTGAAATATTTCCGGCTCGTGGGACAAGAAGCGAGTGGATCGTCAGTTGATGGGTCGCTCGCAACTGTTCCGCAGGCAGGATCGAGCGGACGACACAGGCCACGGAACATACAGACTGATCTCGCCGTGTTGGAAGGGTCATCTAGAAGATGAACATACAGAAAGCAGGATAGTATTAACGAAAACTGACAACACCATCGAGTTCAGTATAAAACAACCAACCGTTGATGAGAATAGAATGCTGGGTGAAAAACCGTTGTGACTGTAAGATGTGTAGTTTCAACTCCATCTGATCGAAATACTCTTCAGCTTGAAGCATAAATCTGAAGGTTTTATGTTAGAGTTCCAAGAACAGGTTCAGCGTGGTCTACACAGAATGGTTTCTCCATTTTGTCTACAATACACCTATAACGTGTCTAGTTGCAGGCACCTTAATGCTGAGTGTTCGAAAATAGATGACGCTGGTTTTAATAGATGGTTCCCTTCTCCCCTTTTTTCTTCCCTTTTTCAGTACACGGTTTGTTCTTTTTTTCTGCTTGTGTGGCAGTTAAACATCAGTGAGAACGACTGTTCATGACAATTATCAGCGGAGTTCAAAGAGTGAGAATAACTAGGACCTCACACATTAAACAGTTTAACGATTAGTACAATGGGTGCATTTGAGCGAAATTATTAACAGCTTTACGTAATCAGCTACAAAAAACTGCCTAGTTCAAATTATTAACGGTTCTCAGGTGTCTGCTGGATCATCATAGGAGCGCCCAACAATGTGTCAACCATGAGAAAAACGTTGCAAGCAGTGCGAACAGATAAATGGGCAAACTGGAGCAAATGGACGACAAACAAACTCACCTTGATGTGATAAATCACCACAGAACTCCACAAACCGGTATAGATTCCCATCTGACCCGTAAATACAATGATGCAAAGGAACAGCCGGACCACAACGTAGAGCCAATATGAAATTACGTGCGATCAAACCTGCACGTGCAAACGTTTATGGAAGTATGCAAAAGGTGTGCTGAAAACCAAACAAGGTTCAACAAAACCCACAAGTTGATAAACCCATCACGAACTGTTTTTTGACGCATACTGATAAACCTGTGTCCCTCGGACGAATGTTTGGAATCGTCGGAGGTGGTGTCTTGATAACAAACCCAATACCTGGAATCCTTATTGTGAGGAATACTGACGTTTAAGGGTCCTTAGATTGTGTCGTTTAGCTTGTAAATATAGAATCGACGCGTTAGAGAGAGAGAGAACACATTCGGAAAAACTACGCGTAGAGATTTACACCTAACCACAAACCTTCCTGTTCATTGTCACCATTCATACATAGATGAAAACAATCATAACAGAAAGTCAGGAACTGTGGGCAGAAACGTCGTGTCGTATTGTATTATGATGGGTTCGTTGAGGATGAAAACGATCGCGTCAGTAAAAAATTCGGCACAGTGTTTTGTTTGAATTACAATAAAATTGGTGACACACCAAAATATACTGGATAAAAAAGGGCTTTCAATAAGCAGTCCGGAGTTAAAGAAACAGGTTTGTAGAATGGCGCTATCATTAAAAGGTGTGCGGGAAGTAGTAGTTGCATATCTGCATGACAGTGTCTAACGTTCAGATGCGGGGGTAACGACATGAATACCGATCTAGGGCTGGAACCTTCCAAACTAACCAATCTTGACGTATCATAAATGTGACTGAGTTCTCTTAATGATTCCATACATTTTTGGGTCACATAAACATGATGAGCTGGACCAAAGATGTACTTAACAATTGTAATCGGTGTGTGAATCCGACAAACTGTTTAGCTAAGCAGGTATCGAAATCTTAGCCTAAATGATGCCGTATGAGTGCCGACTCATAATACAAGTAGCAAATCGGAAAAGAAGTGGCACTTTGCATATGCATTGTGTCACAATCGAAATACCTTTGAAAATATCCCACTGGGATTCCGATCCGAAGAGCACTTCGCCGATGATTTGCCTTGTGCTAGTACTCGGTTCAGCTAAATCTTGAATGGTTCGTCCGACAATCTCCTCCTGTGTGAAAGGGTTAAATAACAAGTGGCTGTAAGCAAAACGAAATAGACCAGCAGATTGAAATGGTTACCAACACATTCTTCCATCAGTTATGCTAGGATTGTATCTACAGAATAGAGAAAAGGAGGTGTCATTAGGACGTATAATTTTCAATGAAAAAAGGCAAAAATATGGCGTTTACAGTCCACATCCTAGTTCCGCATCTACCAAATGAGTACAGACAACAATCAGCATGCTCAGCAGACGGTCACACAGAAGCAGTATGGAAATTTTGATCGGGGCAGCTTTCTATACCGTTGAATGTGGAATCAGCAGCCATCGTGAATACACAACAACGAATAAGAGGTGGTTGTGCGGTCAATCATTCAAGGCAGCAGTAAAATTTATTGACACGCAGAGTGGTGGTTCAATGCACTCAAGTAACTATAACAGTAGGGGTTAATATCTAGTTTTCGGAAGTGCACACTGAAGTGTTTGCGTTCAAGCATTCTCATTAGACATATACACTCATGACATAATTACAAGAGTACCCAATAGTTGGCAGCCAACCCCGTAACAGTAAGTCATCCAATGTTTCCATTCAATGTCCACTTACGTGAAAATATTTTGAAGAATGTTCGTTCATTCCAAAATAATCAAAAACCGCGAAGAGTTAACTACGACATAATTATAAGTACATCCATACAATCATATTAAGCTGACGTCTTAAAAGCTGTACACACAATGAACGAGTGAAATCACTTTTGGAGGAAAACAAGCACGCCAAGAATAAATGTCATCTAGGAAAGAGCTGGGACCGTGTGTTGAACTTGATATATCTTGCTACCCTGACATGGTGGTCAAGCTTACATACCGCAACGATCCGGATGGCAATGCTGAGTAGGACTTCAGCTCTACCACATACAGCCATACGAAGAAGTCAAAATAGAGAGCATTAGGATGAAAAGCAGGGGGTATATTTTGCACTAGTGACCACTTGGCAGTGAATAAGCAGTGAGGTACGACCTGTGGACATACAGCAGAACTATTTTTCGAGTTGCGTCACATTTTTATGAGTGAAGGAGTGCTCACAATGATCGTCGATGTATTACCCACCACGTTCGAAACACCATCGGTGTACTTCGTCAACCACAGAAACCAGACACCGACTTATTACCCACTAAGCCCTTGGACTAGGTAGGCCTTTCAATGCAAACTGAGCCTGACGCTTGAGTAACTAAATCCGAGCAGAGTCTCTCAGAAAACCCCCCATCTTCCGTTTGTTCACGAGCCACACATTTTTATCGGAAATTCAGAGTGGGATTCCATTTATCAAACTCCTCCTGGGACATAAACGAACGGTAACGCACGAATTGGTCATGTCACTCCAAGTGAGAAGCCGCTAGGCGGTATGTTTGATGTCCGAGTGTGATGCGCTGTCAGTGGCGATCGGTTATTACATTAATACGCATCGCAGGGACCCTGCATATCGGGTTGCGCATTTCAGTACAAACGACGACAACGTGTCACGTAGAGATCACTCTGTGTAACTAAACCATGGACACAAATTGACCATATTGCTGTCAGATATCGGTTGCGCCACTCCATAATCGGCCATTTTGAAGTAAGCATTTTGACTCAGATCATACCGTTGTTTGTACCAGCTTCGTTTTACCGTTTTGTTCAAAGATTAACTGCCCGCAAACAAAATTGTTCACTCAGAAATTGAGTGGCGGGGTGAACTGAACACCCATCAGATAACAGCAACAGTTAGACTGTCCCGGTCACAACAGTGGGAAGAAACCTCAGTAGCTATGCAAACCCATTTCGAAGGGGTCTGTACCAAACGAGCGCCGCAAATAAGACAAGAATGGATTTCTGGTGACTCAGGGGAGCTTACAGGCAAACGTCGTCTGATCTCCCTGACTCCAAATACAGGGACCACAGTGAGCCGGAACGCGAACGTATGAAGAGTCTGATCAAGGACTGTGAGGCTTACTTATCTGAGCGATCCAAAGAGATGGAGAATGCATTTTTGTCAGGGAATAGTCGAGTGATATTATCCCTCATTTGTGGTTGCGCTGACCGCCAACGTGTTAGTGCGACTGTATGTGAAAAAGGTGAACGAAGACAGTGTAATTGGTTGTAACTTTTCAAGCAATATTGTACCGGGAACCGAGGTAGCTCCGGAGCCCAAATTATTGAAACCTCCAGACCAGCTTTTTATAAGAGTGATACTGGAAGATTTGTGTGCAAATGGAGCAGATTTCCCCGTTCTATATGGACGGCTAGATGACTGATGCTTACTAGCAGTCATACTCACTTTCAGAAGACGTGTCAGGACTTCATGAGGAAACGACAGGGATATTGACCTTATCTGTACAGCACCCAAGATGCGAACCACTCAAATAATGTTGCGGTTTATGAATTTTAGGATGGACCAGATAAAATAATGACAGGTAGGATTTCGATCTATTTGTGAGTGTACCACATGTCCATCGTGCGACAGACACTGGGGGTGATGACATTCTTTTTGTGCGGCAACCATCGAGCTATTTTTGGATCCAAAGGCTGTTAGTGATTCGGTTGCTCAGCAGGCTCTCTGGGACTGTGCCCATCGAAAAGGAGCCTAAGTGAAACACGCCTATTTATTGAAGTTCTGATACGTCTGCTGTGAGTGCAATGTACAGAGTTATATGCAGCCATCTAGGGCACTTCGGTTGCGTTTGATGAGAGTCCGATCTCCTCTCTATTTTTCGACTGCGTGGTAGACGGTATTCTGAAAGGAGCACTCGGAAGTTCAGAGGATCTTGGAGTGGATCTTCAGCAAGATGGTAAGCTGACCAATATTGAGCGAACGGACGATACTTTTTTAGTCAGTCCTTTCGCAGACAATATGTAACACGTCTTGGATCGGCTAAAGTGTTAGTAAGAAGTGTTATTACAAGATTGGATTGACCACGGCCCTATCTTTCTTTACTGCAAGCAGCCCGCCTGAGACTGTCGATTATCCCACCTACCTTAGTAGTCCCACATCATCAGTTCGCAACACTGCTGAGGAGGTACCTACGTGATACTGCAAAGTGATGCATTTGTTAAATATAAGCAGGATTTGTCATGTGTGTGATCCCAGTTTTACTTTACGGATTACAGAACTGGCCCATTCTTAACGGATTCTAAACTCTACTCGTGGTAAGGATATGCCTCGCGGATGAGTGGATACAGAAGCGAAAGTCGAACTTGATCTTTCTCCGAAACGGCTGGCTAAAAAATCAACTCAAATGCGGAGGTTTTCATCAAATATGGGTGATGTCCCACTTGAACGTATAAATAAGGTGAGTATTAGCGGCCAACCAAAATGGCTAAGAACGGTTTTTCACATCTCTAACTACTGCACCTAAAATAACATGAAGATCGACTTACTACAGGGAAATCCAAAATCTTCTCGACATTTTTGTGAATTCTTGTTATTTCACCATCCGAACATCGGATATGTATGTCGAAACCTTCAAAACTCTGTACAATACAAAAGAGAGGCATAATGAAGTTACTTACACTTAAAATCAAACGTGTATATTCCTCATCGTTGATAATGTAGTTGCGCTTGCCAAGTTTCTCTGCGGAAAAGTAACGGTTTGTTTACGATTAGTAAAAAAGTGGTGAAGTAACTAACCGGTGTACTGGATCAAACGTTCTGCACCGGCTTGAAAAATCGACAACTTATCTTTGCAGTGAGAGCTGTGCACTTGCTTTCGTAGAAACTCCGTGTCACGTTTCATACGTTCGCGACGTTTTCGTTCAATCTCACTATGGCTCTCTCTGAAAGACATTAAAGAAAGCGGAGAGGGAAGAGATGAAAAGAACTTTGTGCATCAGAGACAACTTACAGGAGTTGACGTCAGCGGCGTGCATCCGCCGAACGACGTTTTCGATGTGTGGATTACACAGATGCTAGACAGGGTGACTTTAGATCACATTCACTGTAACATTTAACATAAATCGTTGCGATAACCGTCCAAAGAGAGAGAACTAACATGGGAGAAGGCGAAACAACCCACGGATACAAAGAGTGAGAGGGGGACCCAAAATGTCATGGACGACGAATCCTGATACGAGCAAGTAATTCCACCAAACGTAGATGTTCGCCATCTTTTGGACACTAGACAGGAAGCCGAGAACATCCTACCGAAGTAAGTGCTGACATCAAAGTTATCACATCCAGCATCCAAGTAAAACACTAGCCTAAACAAGAACACGCCAGAAGATCCTGACCGGTAAGGCATATTCGAGTTGACGGAGCCTATATGGCGAAGTTGATACAGCAGTCTTCTCGTACAAGAAACAGTGCGAAGAGTCTAAACACAACTAGTAGGATATTGGTAAAAGAATCTGTTAAGACTCCGGAGTTGCCGGAAGTCGAACACAGTCAATCTCTAAATAAGATCGTAGTGACTAACCAGATACCCTAGTTGTACGGAAGCACTGCTTGCACGGATGTATTGAACACTCGATCCTTCACAGAAAGATTGAGATGTTTACCAAAGTTATACGTTTGTAAGCAGTACTTAGGCATTAGCTGAAAAGCGTGTGGTCTTATCAAACAGTCCACCAGCGCTGATGCAACTTTTCCGTTATCATCAGTGTATGGGAAAGCACCTATCAGTTTTGTAACAACTTCCCATATACAATCTGTAGGATCATTACAATGGTTGAACATTGAAAAGACAGTTTGCTAAATGTAAGTTTGTTAATCAATACCTAACAAGCTTTCGTTCTACGATGTATTAAAAACCGGATATACCTTCCATACAACCGAAGATTCAACAATGTCGGGATGAAGAAAACACTAAACATGAGGAATGTCCTTGCATGCACGTCAAAATATAAATCTTACACATCGTAACAACTTCAGTTCTAAAGGAACAGAAATCGTACAGTTCGTCGTCAGGACTGTACTCGTTTAAGTGTCACATAGTCACATTACACTTACATTTGACGTGGTAGTGGATCGTATATAAACCCGTGAGACACCCAAATCCAACTAATACTATTTCGAAAAATAGTTCGGCAGATTTGATAATTTAGAACAGAACCGACAGTAAAAGGTCAGGGCTTTGGCTGGAATCGAACCAGCAGCGAAAACAGCATGTTTAGGCGCGTCATGCACTGTGCTAGCTGCACCACGAAAGAATGCCTGAAGGTCGGCAATGTTACACTCAAACTGTTACTGTTCGAAACCAGCCGAAATCCGATTTTTCGCAAGTGAGTCGCTTAAAAATGTTATTCTATCCAGTAAACATCTTATAATAATAATTGTGAAGCTTTATTGACATCAACAGTGGGAACAACGACTTGAGTCACAATCAGTTTATCCATGTGCAAAACCTGATGGACTGGCAAAACACTTCCCCGTCCAAGAACCTGGGCTATGATGACCCTACAACCTTCATTATTCCTTAGCTTTCTTGGAAAACCCACCTCGAGGATTTCATTTGGTTACGAAATCAAAAACCTAATCCATCTTTCCTTATCCCAGTAAAAATAATATTAACATGTAACCCAATATCATCATCAACAGCGGCATATCAGTGGTTGGTACAAACGCTACCTATCACACAGTCACGACTGGAACAAACTCTGGTCGAGGAAACGAAAAGGAACTGAAAGGATTGACACAGTCAACACCAATACGTTCACTCTCTGCAGAAAAACAATCGAAATGCGACCGTAAGGCGGTAAAAGCGAGACAACTTCCCTACAGCAGTTAGTGACCCATATAATTAATTTTATTTACCTCACAGACGACTCAGATAAGCAGGCACATACAAGTCATTAATTCAGATCAACCACGTCCCCTAATGTTTTCAGGTTAACGCCAAGCGCGTCATGTGGACAACAACGCAAAAATGAACATGACCTGCATCAAATTCTACAAATGAGCAGACGATGACCTATTCTCTGTTTCCTCTTGTTTCACGTTCTTAGTAGATGGCGCCCGAACGACGGCTGCGCACGTCACTGCTCGTTATTCTAATCTCGTAAACCCAATAACTAACATAAACCCAAATGGACTGGACCCGGAGAAACGTGAGCAAAGATCTTCGTAGCACACGCGTCACATGTTTGTTTGCCAAATATCTCTCGAAAATGAAAGTGAGGCACTGTCTATTTCTGAGATCTAACCCAAGAAGACAAGCGATTACCCGTTAGATAGGCATCTCATGTAGAAACGAAACCTTTATTCGCACCCATAAAGCACCATAAAGCAAAGCCCAGAGTACAAGTTTTCAAATACCGTTCGAACTATCCTTATGGATGAATGCAGACAAACTAGAAAATAGAAGCTCGGGAAAAATACGTAACTCACGGTAATGGTAGTAAATTTAGATCAGTGAGATACACGGAACTACAAAACGAACAAAAGGCAACAATTGAATGGCACAGTGTTAGTGAAAGAAACAATTTAAATCCCGGAGAGAATGTGGTTCCGTGAGCTGCAAAGTGAAAACGAAAATAATGCTCTCACTTTTGAGCCTTGCTGGTTCGTGGAGTTGTCGATGTGCGTTCCATTCTGAGATATTCTCACATTGGTTGAGAGAACAAGGGCAGGACACGGATTTGGCTACGTAACAAATAAAAACAAATAATCGGATGTATTCAGTTTATCAGACACCCAAATACGCAACGAAACTTCTAATTGACAACCTAAGGTTTACACACGTACTGAAAAAGAGCGCAGTTGCGTGGAATGATGTGAAGACATGAACAGTCTTTACTGTTCGTTTAATCTTGGAAACGAATGAGCAATAGTATGGGTCCATCCACTTATGTTAAGTACTTGTCTTTGTTTGATTTGCCCAAACAACAGTTTTCCATATAAGTGTGTGTAAGCAGGAATACGCAAAAACCATACATATACCTAATTTTTACCTGTTCCCTTATATATACTTATGTATTCATCGTCAGAGAATTCTGTTATGAAAACATTTCTAACGAAAGGACGCATCCTTTTGATGACTGAGATGCGAAGTGCGCCATGGATCAACCGTCTGAATACCACCTGCGTTGTCCAAAAGCGTGTTTGCACGTCAGCGTGGAATGCAAAAATTTTGGTTTTCAAATTGGTATCCGGACAACACCACGGACAACTACGGTGCTTCTCCATATAATGGCCGCTTTAAGGAAACAGAGATCGGTAGCCCTAGTGAAAGAAGGTCGATAGCAATGAAAAAAAACACGTCTGCAACCATATGTTCTTGTGAGAAACTTTAGCCAAATTGTGAAAATCCCCCTGTTTATGCAAATAGTCCGGCTCGATGGGCATGTAATTCCAGGACCAAAATGAACTTTCCCTCAAGACAGCCTTTCTAATCACCAAGCGAGTCAACTTTCTGACCACCAAAGTGCAGATACTCATGACTGTTCGCTCACTGTTCGAATGTTCGGCACCACCGAACTAAATTCCATTCAAGACATAAATTCGCCTTAGGGGTACATGGGACAGCAGTCTAGTCTCGTCATAGTTGGATATGTCCATAAGCAGTTTTTTTTACTTATCCCCATTACACATGAACTAGTATTTACTCAATTTGGTCAGTACCTCAGCTGATTCTCCCGTCAAGCAGCGATAGTTATTCCTCTGCCATAATTTGAACAGTAATACGTTGATTGCTGTGAAACTGTTATGTTCAAATTGCTGAGCCATCTTTCGGGCATCTCGAATAACTGAGCTGATATCGGAATAATTTTGTTACGTGATTTGAGGAACCTTCTAGTTGCTCAACCTTTAAGTGACAGCAGAATTTTTGACACGTTTTGAATGTCTGCATTCTATTGACGTTTTAATTCTTTCTGTTTGTGTTCACTGGCTTTCAGGAAACTGGCTGTATGCTTCACCGACTTGCCGTTTCTACTCGAGTGAACAAATTTCACTTGTTCCTTCAAGATCAGGTTCCACAAGTTCGGCTTGATCACAAACGAACGAAAGTATAGTGGTTTCGTCTGAAACCGTTTCACTACAGGTTTAAAAACTGGTAATGTGCTATCAGTAGTTCCGCCACCTCAGGTGAACGAACGATAACCAAACGGTACACAAGGACGTATTCACATTCAGTGTCCGCATTGTCGGAAGTGATGTGGAATAAGGAAAGTTGATCATTGGCGTTAAGCCTCTGGAAGTGCTAAACACGAATTGACAGTAGGTAGGTTGGACAATCCAGTTACATACGCAGCACTAATATATATGCCCATTGTTTGAGTGACCACCACCTTTATGTTTCCATATGACTTCAACCAATTGAAATTCGGGTTGTAACCCTCGGGTTTCACAAAATTGGCAATAACGTGGACAAACTTTGAACACAGCGGTGAACGTCAGGGAAACCAGTACGTAAGCAGTCGCCGGTGGAAGGTTGCGTATCAAAAAAGCGGTTACTGCAAGACCGTACGTTTCCTATGCAATATGTACCTAGTCTCTCCCAGAGGGTTGTCGTTGCAGGCAGGAGTACCGTATATACAAAGATTTGATAGCTGCTAACCGGTCTCAATAAATAACCATGACCAATCACAATTACATAAAAGTAAATGTGGTTAGGCGTCCGGATAAGAATTCGGTCGTACCTAATGTGAAGTCAATGGCGTAGTGGTCAGCACGTTCAATTCATGGAAGCGTGGTCTGAGTTCTGGTCCAGGTGTGGCAAGGACAGGTATTACGGATGAGCTCTAACAAGAGTACAACTTGAATATAGTGTATCCGCTTGAAGAGCGGTGGCTGGAAAGTCCATGGGAATGTGACAGCTGCCATCAACCGTGAATGATGTTCAACGTATATCCACCAAATCCCCCACTACGTACCAGTTACGAGAAAAAATAACAAAGCAAGTTCTGATCATTAAACAGGTACGTAAATCGATAAAAAAGGATAACATTAGCAAGAAGGGCAACGCGGAAAAAATAAGTTCACACCAAACCAACGGTATTCAGCTTGGACGAGCGAGAATACCTAAAACTATACCGTGCAGACTAGAAGGAGTATTTACGTGTGAATTCCACATACAACAATAGGTGTAGGAACGAACCAAAGATTCTTATAGTTGTGGAAAGACAAATTCATTTCGAACAGATTACATGTATAAGAACGGAACGGAACGACTTTCCTTGACCGTGAAGGTGTTATCCCCGGAAAACACTGTGTTACACACAACAACAAATCACATAAATATGAACATACTATAGGTTGTAAAAACTGACCAACATGAAGGGTCACGGAATGCCCGATAATCAAAAGAAATCTACCGTTAATACTTAGGACAGAATATTGAGATTAGCACAATGCATTGTGAACATAAAACAAACCGAATGAAGTGTGAACATGCCGGACAAACTGACAGCTTCCCTATGAATCACTTCAAAATGAGTCACTCAATATCGGTTCCGCTATTTCGATTCCTACAATCAAACACGGGCCGATCTCCGTCAGACTGATCAAGACTTGGAACTGCCAGAGAAAATATAGAATTGAACGTCTGATATTACTGTGGTAGTCAGGCCCAAAAAAGCTCATTGGAAACGGAAATGATTACCAATCATGAGGTCGTGGGTTTAAACCCAATTGCTTCACATGCACCCGCTGTCTAGGTTTGAACATCTAGCCGTATTTGGTTGTGTTTTGCACGACAGCAAACACACTGGCGAACAAAAGCTGAAAACAACTTCAGTGCGGTAGGCAGCATTGTTACTACAAAGTGTTCTAGGTTAACTGGTTCCACGGTACCGTCACGGAGGAGCGAATATTTCGCACTGCTCAAGGTCATCATTGTAGAGAAGAGAGCTGTTGACAATGCCTATATTTAGGCGTGAGAAACAGATTGACAGATTGATATACTTGATTCAGTTGACGTACATTTACCGGAAACAGTAAAAAAAAACGCACACTACAGAACAAAAAGGAAATCACACAGCTCAGTGATCCCCTTAGCCTGGTTAGCAAACCTCTCAAAATCAAATAAACGGATGAAGAAAAAGGTTTGTTGGGCCGAATGCACATGTGTATTTCAAGTACACGGTAGCTCACATTGTAACTATACAAAGTTAGTGCACCACTGCCAGGAAGTTTCTGTATCACAGACAGGAAAAGGTTTCATTCGTTTTACCGTATTGGGGATAAAATTATCGAGGAAACTGGGTTTAACCACAAAAGTACCAACTACTGCGAATTCACGCTGTCGATAGTATTCGTGTGTTCGTCAGTCGACGCACTTTCGACCGCAGTGTCCGTAGTCTGTGATAGAAAATCGTTTGTAGTTGACCCGCGCTGAATTCGACGAGCAACCATGGTGACGGTAACCACACGGACGTCTCTTGTGGGATCAGCAGTATTTTGGAGTGTATTACTGGTGTTGCTTGTGTTGCCGTTCGTACTCGGAGTATTCCTTCGACGGGTTGTGAAAGCGGTTAGAGAGGAAACGACATTTACAATGTTAACAGCGAAAACGGCACCACAAAAGAATATGGATAGAGCAATGAGAGCAAAGGTTGACAGAGAATTGAAGTACTGCCGATAAACAATCCGAAAGAACCAAGTAAATGCCAACAGAAATGCAAACAAAGGTTCCATCAACCGCGTTCCCATATCGAATTCAGTGAGAATTGAGTCGTTGGATGGTGAAGTCCTACCGCGAGGATTATGACGACCGGGAAAGTGTTCTTGTGTAACGTCGTGGCTCGGTGTGACTGCATTTGTGATTAGACAATGGATTGTTGAACCATCCTGGATATCATAGTCTCGAAGTCTTAACGGTTGAATATGTGATAATTCAGACTGGTCGCCGATACGTTGCTGGCGAAAGCGGGCTGCATTGGTTTCAGTCAGCTCACGTCCTTGGAATATAAGACGAACGTTCCTGTGCTGTTGCAACAATTCCTCGGCAAAATGCTTCCTACAAGTAGAAAAATCGCATCAGATAACGAAAAGCCTTTACAAATGTAAGAAAAGGAGCATAGAGTGTGAAAAAACAATGATCCAGGGTAATCAACCTATCCAATCGTGTCAATAGCTGATGTATTACTGTCAATGGTGATGAGACAATGCAAATTGAGAACCTACTTCGAAAGTACAGTTGAGAACCGGGTAAGGAAAGAACGCAATACAAAAATACCTTTTGAAACGACTGACAAGCATATCAGGCGAGGCGTGTACAAACCGAGTCCGGTCGTCAACGTATTGTAAACGGATGACCAAGTGGCCTTTGTTGCGAAATCGTGCAGCATACGCCTCCTGTTCTTCCACGGTGATGTTTCGACCTGTGTCCAGGGAATCCGGTTCTGAGACACGCGATTCATCAACGTCTGTATAAAACGATAGGTTTGAAGAACAGGTAAGGAGAGTACTTTTCGTGGGGACTAGAAAACCACTCGGCTCATTGAAATAGTGACCAAAGTAGTAGAAGAATGACGTCCATGGGCAAACGTCATCACATTCGGCAGCAAGATGTTCAATTTAACAGGACAAATTGCTGTATCACATTCACAGGCAACCCACAACCGTTGGGTGGTAAAACAATGATGAAGTCATGAAATAAGAAGACCACAATTATTTCACTGAGTCAGTTGGGTGGGAGTTTTCTGCCCGATTAGGGACCCTACGATTGCTTAGATTACTCAATAGAGATGCAGTCATAGGCGGCAACGTGTCCAGGTAAACAGTCAGCTTGTACCCACAACATTTTTGATTATTCCATTCAGCCCCATTTTGCCGTATGGTACAGGCTTTTCTAGGATATTGTACGTTACTACCGTGGTGAGCAGCTGCTTGAAACACAGTACCTTCGCGTCAAGTTCACGGTTATCATGAACGAAAAAAATGAAACTAGAATTTGTATAGTTAACACGCGATTAGCGACCTGTTGCATCTATTAATATGAGCTAGACGCAAAAGCTGTCAGCACCGTTCATTTTGTCTGAGTGCCTGAGTGCCACCCACTTGAGGAAAGCTTGCATCCCAAACCGAAGTCTTGTGAGACCAGGTTCGTAAGGCACTATAAGATGAATTACTGGAAGAGCGTACATGTGTAGTTGTGTAGTTAGAAATGACAAAATTTGCCGGATTACTTTCGCAATAGGTAAGTTAAATATTCCAGAAACCACGTTGATCTAGCTACTTGAAGTTCGGTGAACAGAGGTTCGCATGCTTTTTAACTGGGGTCCATAGGACGACACTCGCCCGCTGTTGAACAATTTGTCAGATATTGCACAGAATGGTGATCGTTGACATTCTTGTTAAAAACGCTTTTACTCTGGTAACCCCATCGTACTTGTTCACCGCACACAGCCACCACTGCTGAGCAATAAGTGATATATATACATATGGTTGTGAAAACGGTACGCAAAAGCAGGGCTACACGAGATAAGTTACGTTTTCGACCTTCATACCACAAGACACTGACTCAAAGATGGAATGCGAAAGGTTAAACTGATCAAACCTACACAAAATTAATCGTCAGAGAGCCGGGACTGGAATCGGTGGTCTAACAGTTGGCAACCGCCTGCTTTGTCGTCGGGGTATAGTAAGCTTGTCAGAAAGAAATACACGTCAGTAGACCGCCAAACAACTGTGACAGACTAATGCGAATTGTAATAAGCTAAACACTGTAGCTCGGATAAATATGTGAAGTGCAACTTAGGCCTTAGCGAAGATAGACTGATTCATAACACGGTAGAAAAAACCAAGCTTACCGGGATGTCGTTTCCGTAGCATCGATAACTTTTCAAACGACTCGTCAGAACTTGATTCTGAGTTGTCAACTAAGTGAGGTTCAGCATGATCCTGGCTTGTCAAGGTAGAATCCAGTTGCGAAGTGGGAGCTGCGTTTTCGTTTGAAACGGTAACCGGACCTGAATTCTGCATACCATTGTTTTCTTGGACCAAAGTTATTCTCATTGGAAGTAACTCCCAGCTTACACGAGTGGACATCCACGCAAGAATCAAGAAGATGGCGATACCAACAAAGCTTATCAGAAGCAGTAGTTCATTTCCAACACCTTCAATTATACTTTCCTCGAGTGAAAACGCGAAAATGTTGGGAAGCATATCTGGAAACGACAATAGACCGATGTTTCAGTGAAAGAAAACAAGGTGTTCTCTTGGATAGTGCATATTGAGATGACGCACAGATTAGTTACTCTAAATGTTAGTTTGCAGCCCTGAACAACCTTTTAAGCTTTACGTGAGAGAACAATGCAACTGCATTGCTATGTGATGTTATACCTGCCTGCCACAGAACGTATACATATACACAGTGGGTTGTATTCAGGTCTGGACAATGAATCCGTATGTACAAATCAAACGACATCAAAATGGTTTATTATTCAGTGTGTGCAATTTCTCACGGAAAATTATGTTTTCAAAAATGACTGTGGACGGTCCGTTAAAAATAGACGGACTTACCGACCATACACGAGTTCGCCCTGATAGTACACGTCTTCAGCCGGTCTCAGGCGTACTCCAAAAAACGTCCACTTTCCCAACCGAGTGGTGCAAAATCAGGGTACTACAACTATTCCAGATAAACTGATTGAAGAACTCGGTTGTAGCCCCGAATATCCGCTCTCGTCCGCTCGGGAATTTGAAAGGGTACAAAACGTATCTCAGGTCTCTTTGGTTAACTCAAGTATTCAGAAGGTTCCTCTCAAACGCTGTGCAGCCACAACTGTAGGGGACGGAAGCCGCTGGCTTGGAAGACCAACTTGGTGGAAGCCGTTTTCTAACACGGATAATTCGAAATACCTTTCTATCTCCGTCCAATAAATCACATGAGCAGCACTCACACAGACTTCTCGATGTGGATTGCACAACCCAAACGATCTCATAGTCGAAGATATCGGTCTGGCTAGAGTAGCGGTAATCCTCAGCGCAACGGTCGCGACCATATCGGTAGACTGGACTTTGGTTAACACTAAGTCAAGCATCACCTACTCAGCGAGAACTGCTAAGACCAGCTCTAGTTGTCAGTTCATCAAATACTTTTCCATATCCGTTTGTGCCCCCAGACGACCGCAGCCGTAAAGTTACCGAAGAGGTCTTTTACGCGGATTCTGATCATCCTCTTAGGTTAATACATAATTCTGAGTCACTTTACAAGGAAAGATGAAGGCCATCGTCGGTAGATTAGACTAGCAGTACATTGCTCACAAAAAGGATGGCATTTATTACTGTGCACTAACAGGTTATCTTAGTCTAATGCCAGTTTCGGATATCGCATTTGTCGTTGATCAATTTGGCGCTCTTCTTCGACAGATTAAGGTTGGTCTCGGGTAGACCAGATACCGAATACAAATGGCGAGATATCATTTGTGGCTAACGATTTTACTGAAAATTGTGCTTGCATTCAGAACATACGTCCGCATACCGTTGCTTCGTTTTAAGGGATGACCCTACGGACCTCAACGGTCGATCATCAGGAGACGGGCCGTTCCTGTGCAGTATCACGCGCAGTAAAGCTAGTCCAGAATGTAAAGTTGACTATTTTGTCGTTGCAAAGCCAACTACCACAAGACACAAAGTTCGCAGACAATTGAAGCAGCAGATACCACATGTCGCACGGTAGCTCTTTGAAAAATCACTAGGGCCGTTGAAAGCCAAACGGACAGCTAACATGGTAATAGAATGTATACTAATAAACATCATTAACTGGCAGTTTTACAGCACG
Organism: Paragonimus westermani; assembly: GCA_008508345.1. NCBI lineage: Eukaryota > Metazoa > Platyhelminthes > Trematoda > Plagiorchiida > Troglotrematidae > Paragonimus > Paragonimus westermani. The sequence continues at coordinate 55,830 of QNGE01001372.1, read as the reverse complement.
CTTTCCTTTTCCTTTTTCAGCTCACATACCTCTGTTGTTAGATGAATAATGTCCAACTTTTAGGTAACAAACCTCAGTTCAACCTTGGTTGAGCGCTCCCTTGTTCACTATATAGCAACTTATTTACCTAACAATTTAAAACGAGACGTTTTCTGCGACCAAAACTTCTCAATGCTGATCGAAACCGCATATCAACAGAACAGTAGAACCAATGGTACCGCACATTTACTTTCTAACTGTTGCGGGAATCCTTGAGCCCAAGAAACTCGGCATTCTCATTAACCATGTTTCTTCCTCTGTTTATGAGTACATTACAGATTGTACGATTTTCGAAGACGCCATTTCAACACTTGAGAAAACATGTGAAAGTCTCGAATGAAGCTTTCGCTAGCCACCTTTTGACAGCACATAAACAAGAAGACGAACAGAATTTTAGCCAGCTGCTTAAGAAGCTGAAGTCGTTGGCGGAAGACTATAACTTCTGATCTGTGACTGCTGAACAAGATCAGAATGACGCTATTCGGAACGCGTCCGTCAGCGGAATGTAGTCTAACAGCATACGTCAACGGACCTTGAGGAACAGGTCACTTGACCTACAACTTGCTTTCGAACAAGTTCGATCTCTTGAGACGGGGGGCAGTGAAAGCCGTAAGGAAGCTGTCTCGCTGATGACGCCTTACTCTCACTTGCAGCTCGGTTGTTTGTTTGCAAGGTGTAGGCACCTTGATGCTGAATGTTTGAATATGGATGTAGTCATTTTCAGTAGTTAGGTCCCTTCCCGTCCCCTTATTTTTCCTTCTCTCTTCTTATATAGGGTTTGCTGTTTCTTCATGGATGTGTGGCAGTTAAGCATTAGTGTGAACCACTGATGTATTGCTCTCTGATGATGATGACAGCCCAGCAACCGTTTCCTCCGTTTCAGACAGCCACCCCCTTCTGCTCCACTTCATCTTCAAATCCCGAAGCACTCTCCAGGTCGCGGTCTCCTCTCCAAATACCCGGGGAAAACGTGTCGGCAGTTGCCAGCAGTTAACAACATCTCAAGTGTCGTAAGTGAGAGGCAGTATGCAAGAGAGGTGATGGAAGAGACCATTGCCAAAAAATATGGCGGACTGTGATACCACCCGAGAATGTTACATCAGCTGCCAAACCATTGCTTTCCTCTACAACTGTTGTAGTGGCTACGTTGTCTCTTGAATGCTGTTACTGAAACATCGATAAATCAGGTATTTTGCGGGCTTTAATGGATGCTGGAATTTCTGACGACTAAATTCTAAGTTCTTTTAACTGCAGATATAGGTGGAGAACTGAAAAGTCGTGCAACATAACAACCATGGCTTCTGGAACACTAACCAGTCATGTAAAAGGTCACCGCCGTGTTAGTATGCGTCACAAGAATTGTCATCATGACCAAACCAAGCTATCTGTACCGTCCAACCTTTGCGCCGATGTACTCCCTCGTCAGCTTTCGCACACTTCACGAAAGAGTTAGAACCTACTTTAATAGAGAGAAATCCCCGTTCTCTTTATGCAGCTTGTTTACAGCCCGCATTGAGCATCCCATACTGTTTGGAAATTCATTATCCAATTACGAACGCATAGCAACCAAACCACGACGTTAGTGGGCATGCGAAGAGGTTACTTAACGAAAAACTGAGAAACCTTTGAGAGACCGTATTACTGAGCCGTCGCTCTCTCCTTGGAGTGTTCGGGAATTTGAAACAGTTCATTCCCTTCAGAAGTTTGAACAAGACCGTTAGAACACGAAAACTGACAGATGCAAGCATTTCGTATTGACGCGCCAGCACCAAATTTACAATAACATGAAACACGTTTTTTACATCAAGCAGTTAGGGGAACAGGGTGGATAGTCAATTGGTGGTTTAGGAAAGGTCACTAAGTCCAGGGAAGGGTCAAGTTTACGAGCAACTGTTACTGAACACACAAGGTCGGCTTCAGTCGATTGATTGTGACCGCCTCAGCAAACCGCAAGAATCTTGGATTGGAGTGACGCAATAGGATTCTGAATGCACAAATTGGGTCGATAACGTGACCAGTGGTCAGGACGTGTCTTGCGTCTGCGGAGGCTGGTTGCTTGCGTGTTTCAACCACATTGTCGTTCTTCTGTAATACAGAGCTCTGCACCCATCTAGGCAAATGTTCCTTCACTCTGAAGATCAAGCACCTCTCGGTTCTGCCTATGTAACTTTCATTGCAGCTACATGTAAATTGGTAGATACAATGTGAGGTGGCACCGATAGGCTGACCTCCTTTGATTGAAGGGGCAGGCGGTTTCTGGGTCGGGGCTAATACACAGAGTTCCGCTGCGTTGAATGTTCGTTTAATCGAATTCACTAGTCTTTGAGTTATTTGATGCATGCTATAATCACCTTTAAAGGGCAATTCTATACAAACCCTCTTTTTTCTCACTGTGGCCACCTGTTCGGAAGGTGGTTTCGGTTTACTATGCCTTTCTATAAACCTTTTTGGATACCCGTTAGATTGTAGTGTAGATGTGATCAAGTCTAATTCCTTCGCAAGACTATCCTGTGCACAGATTCGCCTTGCTCATGTGAATAGTGTATTCACCAGTGCGCGTGTGTGATGGACCGGTGTGAAACTACCAAAGTTCAGGTATTGACCGGACCACGTGGATTTCCTATAGACGGCTATTTTGATAGAGCCATCCTCCCGGCGACTAATGAGTATGTCTAGAAACGGCAAGCAGTTGTCGGTCTCAAATTCACACGTTACTTTCAGGTTGGGATGACTATTGAAGCGCCGCACTAGATTATCTATTGCCTGCCTAGGCCGACTGAATACTAGTGTATCATTGACGTAACGTTTGTAATATGACAGACTCGCTATGTCTGTAGCTAACTCCCGCTCAATCCCTAACATGAAAAAGTCTGCTAGGATGGGCCCTAGTGGACTTCCCATGGCTAGCCCGTCTATGTGGCGGTAGCACCGATCAAGAAAACTGAAGCTGATGTTTTCGGTACATAACAATAAGGCTTCCCTCAGAATATCACTAGGCAGAGGCAAAGTAATGTGGCTCATTTCAACGAGCTCACAAATATAATCGATTGCCTCGTGTAACGGGACATTCGTGAATAGTGATTGAACGTTTATGGAACACATCAACTCATTAGCAAGGTTGATGTTGTCCAAGTCACTGATCAATTCAAAAGAATCTTTAATGGAATGTGCTTGAAACTTTTGTTTCAATGGAGTTAAGATTGCGACTAACTAGGGTGCCAGTTTATGATACGGAGAATTTGTCATCGCCAGGGGCATTCCAGACTTGTGTTTTGGGAAGGCCGTAGAGCTGAGGTGTCGACGACCCACACGGTTCAAGAGCTTTGTATGTCTTGTCATCGATTAAGCGCATTTGTACGAGGAGTTAGAGATGCCGTGATATACGATCTTTGAGTTCAATGACGTTGTCTACGGTGTCTATTTGCTGAAACTTCGTTCGGTCCTCTAGTATTGACTACATCTTCTGTACATATGTGTCCCTGTCTAAAATGACTGCCCCAGAGCCTTTGTCTGGCTTAATTATTACTACATTTTGAATCGATAAATGCAAACGAACGGAACAGACAATGGACGGCAGGAGACCGTAGTCCAACTGTTAATCGATACGACCAACTGGACGCCCACCCTTTACCAGTGATCACCGAAATGATCGAAAAATTCTCTCGGTATTCTGTTTCACGTGCCCTGGATCTATAAAGTGATTATTATTCCACATCTATAAACGAATAGGAGAATCCGTATACCGTAGGAACCTCTACCGGTTATGCCGTATATCTGGAGTGACCAACGGTGTTCCGTACTTCCAAACAATAATAGACGAACGTATCAACGACGACGGGTTGCTCACGTGGATAGTGTAACAGTGCAGGGTAAACGCCGAGGATCACAGCAAACATTTGACAAGATTTTTCGAAGTCGCTAAGACGTATGGCTTGAAATTCAACGAAAAGAAATGTTATCGCTGTCCGAGAGATAAGGCTATTTATTGGGGTAGGAATTTTCGCACTGACTGATCAGGCCAGATCCAGAAAGACTACATCCGCCTCGCGGTTAACTGCTACCACGAAACATCAAATCACAATGCGTTGTGGGCTTATTCGCCTATTATTTTTTCTGTGGATCTAACTTTTTTAGCAACATGAATCCGCTGGTCAAAAATCGCACTTCTCTGTCAGCGTATAAGCTATCATCCGAAACTGCCTCGGGAGAGTAGTGGTTACCACTGATGGTCTCCAGTCACCTTCAGTCGTAGAGAGTGATGCTTCGGACATTGCTACTCTAACACAGACTGACAGACTCGTAACGTTCTCTTTCAGAAAGTTTCCGCCGAGTGAACGTCATCCTCCTATCAGGAAGGAAGCTTACAATTGAAGCCATACAATTGCGAGCATTTGCTAGAAATCCACTTCCGATTGGTTACTGATAAAGAAACCCGTCGCTTTATGTATGACGTTCAAAGTTATGGGAAGTTGAGTGGTGAAATTCAACGGTGACGTCCCAAGCTTTCATGCAACAGCTTTTATGTCAAATACTGTCCAGGAAAATAAAATCATGCCACCGATATACCATCTCATCCGCATTATGTACCATCTACTGTCTCTGACGAAGCTACACGACACCTGACGTCATTTAGGTGCTGTTCAGATGTTGCATTTCATACGTTTCAGAAACCTACATTATTCAGCTGATGAGGTGGAACCTGTCATTTCGAGTTATTTCATATGCACGGAGTTAGAGCAGAGATTCTACACTCCACAAGACGATACTCCAATTAAACCGACTGTGTCTTTCAAAGGATAGAATGTCGATTTTGAGGGCCCCCTTCCATCTGTTACCGCTGGTAAGTACTCAATTCCTGTCTGCATTTCCTTGTCCGGACATGACAGCATCCACTGTCATCAAGTGTTTCAGCTAACTATTTTCCAAATCAGGTATGCTCTGTCACGTGCGTACAGATCGAATTCTCAATTTCCTGTCTGGTGAACTGGAAAGTTTCCTGCACAATTAAGGTATCACCACTATAGTAACCACGGCTTACAACCTCCAAGCAAACGAGTAGGTCGATAGGCTGAGCAGTACACTCTAGTGAGCGATATTGCTAAGGGCGGGACCAAGAGGTGTGTTCCAGTCATTGGGAATTTCTACTGCTGGGTAATACAACAACGAACGCCACCTCACATGAATAGCTATTTTCTTACAACTGAAAATCAAATTCAGACGTCTCTTGATTGAGCTAGCTCATCCTTTCGGGACTGGTCTTAATGCGACCTCATTCAGAATCTCAAAAGTTACTCGAGTGCAATCCATGATATGCTCAAGTCCGCCTCCCAACGGTGGTCATTCGTCTCCCAGCTCCGAAAGAATAATTTGCGCATCTATCCTTTGAAGTCCGTCCCTAAGAAAACATTAGCATTGATGCCTTTGCTGAAGCTCGTGGTTCAAATCAGCTAGAACCTCATGTGATAACGTAAGTAAAGACTAACATCGTTCAACGAAGGGTCACAACTGCGGAAACCCTTCCTGAGCCTCATGCCGACAATATCGACAGGCATACTAATGATGGAAAAACACCAAGGAGCTCGCCCATACAACCTGAAGAACAAAAAGCTTGGTGCTATTTTTACCTTTCACTAAAAGCAATTTCTCTGAATTCTCCTTTAACCGCTATCATAACTCTTATTAATCCTTAAAACACTGTATGCATCTATTCTAGACGTCATAATCGCTCATCCTCGTATCTATTTCCGAAACACTCCCTGTGAAACTTTATCCAAACAAACAAAAGTGGCCGAGGAGAGTGCAACTGGTTATCTATTAATGTATACCATTAACTGGAAATTTTAACGGATTTTTTCGTTTTAGCCTTTCAGCTCCCTTATCAGACTTGTTAGATGAAAAAGTCTAATTCTTAGGCAGAATTTTTCGAATAATCCTCGGTTGACCGCATGACTGTTGGCTACGTAACACACAACAATCTCAAGTATGACCTTAAGGTTGACGGAGGAGCCTAGCTATTTCATACGTGTAATCAAATGCTTTGGGAAATACTGACACTTCAAGTTTCTCCGCACTGCCGGCTCGGGATGTCAGCAAAGCATCCAAACAGCACAAAGTTGGATATAAGCAAACTTATACCCGCTTTCAACCGGGTTTCAAGCCTGATTTTCAACTGGGTTTGTGAAACACAATATCAGCTTGAAAACCCAGTGAATATCAGCTTGAAAACCCGAGTTAAATATCTACTATCTGCCGATAACGCACTGATGTGTAGCAAATATAGAGGGTCAAGTCAACGGGCAAAACACTTTAAGGCAAAGTTAACCAGCGGTCTGTTTCTACTGCGTTACCAAAACTATCCAGGAGACCTAAGGTCCGCAAATTGGCTTTAGCTATTTAGAGCGGGTGAAACCGTTCGAATTCACCGTCAACAGCTATCGCCGCGCAACCAGATGTGAAGTTATGCTCAGTGTTATATTCCGTTGCACTCGTTTGAGCCTTGAGTTTGTTAATCCATTTGCTCCTTACCTCTCAAACAACTGTAATATTAACAGAGCCTATCGCGCGGATCTACCACTCTTCTGATCTTGGCACGAAACCGTTCAACTGTGCGAGAGAACTTCATCCTTTAAAATAAACTACTCATCTAACTATGTAATGGAATAAATTCTTCGTCCTGAAAGGTTCGGATTCAACCTTACCGTCACTGTTATCCCTAAAAGATGAAACCAATGATTCTGCACGTGCACTGTTAGTTAGAATGAGCAAAACCTAACAGCAAATCTCAAATCTGAAGTCATATTTGGGACGAAGTACCTCGAGGGCCCAACGAGCTAGGCTGCTGTTACGTAAAGTTGGACGGGCAGAACACGAACGATGTGCCAGTTTAAGATGACCCAGAAATCTTCGTGATTTCACATTCGAGAAGACTACCAAGTGCCTTGGGCAGATTTTTGGCGAACAATCGCCAGTTCAATATCCGATATCAATATCTCAAGCTGATCAAGAACGAAACCAATGACTTTACGACATGCCAGTATAGTCATTCGCGACTGCGAATGATTCAAGCTGCGCTCAATGACGGACGATCAGTTCAATTGCTTAATCTCCGTCTGAGATATTCATCCCTCAACTGATTCCGATATACGGACTAGCGTCCTGGACAAAGCGAAACCGGATCCTGACATGAACTTGCAGGCGGTCGCTGTTCAGTGTAAAAGGTTGCACAACCCTGAGCACGAGAGCAGCGTGATTGAACATTCTCAAAAGGGACGAGCGACAAACACGATAAGAACGACTTGGCCAAGGGGATCCAGTTCTCCAGGATTGCCCCAGTACAAACGATCAACTTCGTAGCCTATCAGCCCCTATGAGCATTGCGGTGACTGGCATTTTATGAGACTGCTCTTTTCAAGAAGCGCATTTAACGAAAGTGTAACAAACGAGGTGTTTGGAGGCGCATCTCATAACGAAACAGCCGGGACGCATATGACGTCACATCGATCGGCCGGTCCAGTTCAGATGATATGGTCGTGGATGGTGGCATGGTTCCGTTCAGCCAATCGGATTGCAGCCATGCAATCGAACGCATGTGCGCTATCTGGACTATGATTTCTCGTGTTGCTTCCTGATACCCCCTGTGACGTGATTTGTAATGACATCGTGACTGCCACATATGACTGCTTCATTTGATTTGCTGTGTCTGTCGGCCACTTATGGTAATCGCCTCGTCCTATAAACTTAGAGCTTCTGTGACCTAATCTTCCAATAAGCGGTGTGACCGCATTTCTCCTCTTTTGGGTCAATCGACTGAGCGTGTAGCAAAAGGGACAATGCAGTACAGGAGCATAAAGAGGACCATTGCCGCACAGTCAACTTACGAAAGCCCGCTTATCAGTCAAAGTCCAAACATTGTCCAGCAAAGAAGCAAGTTGAAACCTCGAATACGATCTCCGTGGCAATCAAGTTCGATTCTGTGGAACGACAGAAATATGCCGTGGTGTACACCAACGAGTTTCGGATTCCGCTCCAACAGGACATTGCTCCCAAGATCAATGCCATCACGAAGCGCAGGTGAAGATCTAGCACGAAGCCACCGGTTCATTGAACTTTCCATACAGCGCTGAACGCAGCTGGCTGCGTCAGGGGACTCAGAGGTAAATTAACTCGTGATGGTTCCCTCGGTGGCGTAAAATTCAGAGAGGCGTGCCATATCACAGATCGTCCAGACCTCAATCTACTTGACCCAGATTGAACAGATTACCCGCAATTTCTACCAGTCCCGTTGAACACGGTATGAAAGGTCAGCGCCGCTGACAATCAACGGTCAACAGCCCCGTAATAATGAACAAACGCAACGATTCAGATAGCAAGGGATTGAAAAGATGAGGCCCATAAAGAAAGTTTTTATTCACTTTACGATTGGACTGACAGCTAAAAGAGAAACAGGGACGGTTAATATGAGTTACAGAACGGAATAACAGAGAAAAGTTAAAAATAAAGCAATACAGTTCACCTCATTCTCCCCCAAAATATTACAATTTGCTGGTTAAAAGTGGTGCAGTCTGAGAGGAAAACACTCCACACTTCTCTGCTTCTGAAAACATTAGGCCTTTTTCTGTTGTGGTTCGAGTATGGTCAGTTTATCTCGTTCATCTGTACAATTAACAGAAGAGTCGGGAGCTGAGAGTGATGAAGATGCATGATTAGGAACTTTAGTTTTAATTAGATGGGACGCGCCAACACTACCACCGGTGCTGTAATCTAACACTGGCACATTGGAGTTTGACTGAGTTGAAGCCTTCTTCGAGTCGTTTTGATCTGGATGTTCAAAGTCATTTTCACTCGTTGGGGATAGTCTCTTTTTTCTGTCAGGCAGTCGAACATGAGCATACTTTGGGTTACATTCAATTAATTTCACTTCGTCCACCCAGGGATCGCATTTTGATGACCTCACATTTTGCGCTGGCCTGGGGGAGAAAAAGCCACGTCAATGGTGGCACACCTGAGGTAGGGCTAAGATTGTAGAAAAACAACCGTTCGTGTCGTGTAGCATAAGCTGTGTTGCATAAAAAGGAACGCATAAAATGCAAGGCATCGAGGAGGACTGCCTCCCAATAGACGGAAGGCAAACTTTTGATTTTGTTGTACGCGTAATTGCCTTTCAACCTGTCCACTATCTTGAGGGTTATGGGCGGTAATTCTACACGTGGTTATCCTCCTACTGTGTATGAACTGCTTCAACTGTTCAGACCTAAAAGAATCTCGATCTGAATGTACATGAGGTGACCTACGGAAAAATGGGGACAACTGACAGATGCATTTAGCCGTCGTAGAGGATGGCATATCGGGGTACGCAAGAACAGACTGGAATCTGGAGTACTCGTATAATGAAGAGATTTATTAAAGGCGATTGAAGAGAGGGGTCTTTTGAAACCAATATTGGGTACTTCTGACGGTTGGGTTGCTTTGATTGGGTTAAAATCAGGTGGTTTATAAAACGGGTTTAATTTCTGTACAAACTGAGCAACACGAGGTCACCAATTTTACTTGTTCAACAGATAACAAAATGAAGCATCCAAATGACGTCCGGATGTCAGGAAGAATGGTGAGTTTCTGCGAAGGACAGTGTTCAAAAATGTACAGCAGTGGCTACGACATAATCCGTCACCCACACGAGTTTGGTGCCTCCAGAGATACCCATCAATCTATCATTACATTTGATCGTTTTTGATTGTGCCTGCATGATTCATATCATACATAAAGGCAATCGACTTTGGAACACCAATCAGCCGAAAGCGGGTTCCCAGTAAGTAACGTCATCATGTCCGAACAGCTTTAACCATGGCATAACCCTCTTTCTCTACAGCTGAGTGCCGTTATTCACCATGCGAAATGGTCCTAGAGAAGAAAGCAACCGGTCTTCCAATTTGAGTAGAAGTGACAACCATCGCGAAATCCGATACGTGTCCCAACGACTAGCGGGACGGTATGGTCAGCCGTTCTGACGATGGCTTGCCCCAATCCTTCCTTTTGCGATTCGAAACGAAAAAACTTCTTTCGGCAGAGGGAATATTTTGTTCTTTACGGGGGGATGAACTTCATCCGAGAAGTGGGAAATCCACCGAGAATAACAGACCAACAAACCATCGACACTGTTAGGACAAATTCCGAGGTGGTTGTAAATAATCAGGATCCGTTTTAATAATCCCGCTAGATACTTCGTAACCCAACAGTTCAATTTTTCTGGTGGATACATTTGTCCTCGTTAAGGGTAATTCCGTACCTCTGGGTGATTTCGATAAATTTGATCAGGTTTCGGCTGTTTTCTCGTCCTCTCTACATATTGTGATGTAATCGACATACGTGCAAGTTGTTACCAGTTGTTCTTTTACAATGACTATTGATTACTTCCGTGGAAAGGCTGCGACTCCGTTGGTTACTCAAAAGGAGATGCCATAAAACCGGCATGAGTTACCGCACGCCTCGATTGTTGTACATTTTTTCTCTTTTATCTAACGAGTACGTCGTAATATGCGCTCTCCAAACCGAATGCATTGTCCGGAGCATAATTTGATGTCATTTAGATCACGTCATTGAATCTCGGCAACGAACAAGCATGCAGATAAGTGCGTCGATTGACGGTTGTAGTCAATAACTATCCTCCTTTTATGACTATCATTGTTACAATATTTTGCGGATTTTGCCTCATCCTCGAGTTGATAATCTAGTTAAGTTTTCCATTTCAGCTGCCATACGTCAATTGTTAGACAAATGAAGTCTGTCATACGGGCCTCTTACTCCTCTGCTTCTGACACGAGATTGTTGGTGTGCGCTGTCGAATATGATCGTTTCCAACAACTTATTCACCTAACAGCTACGTGATGGAACGGGTTCCATATCCTGTGAGGTTTGACGTCGACCCCAACACACTTAATGCTTTTAAAGAATAGAATCACTGATTTTGTGCGTTCGTGTACGTTCTTGTCATCCCTTGACAATCTCAACCCTAACAAACTGACCACCTTGATCAACTACATTTCTTCTTCGGTCTACGAAAATATCTCCGAATGTGATAGTTATGACGATTCAACCTCCATATTGCGCGAGCACTACGTGAAGCTGAAGAACGAAGTGTTTGCTCGCCACTGTTAGCAACTTGTAGACAAAGATGAACAGACACTTGACCAGTTTGCCCAAAGACTGAGGTCGCTCGTGAAAGACTGCAACTTTAAAGCCACTACAATCCAGCAGAACCGAGACGGTGCAATCCGAAATGCTCTCATAAGTGGTCCACTGTGTAGCCAAATCTGTCAGACTGTTGAAACGTAAAGTGTTGAACCTTCAGGCCGCTTTTGATCAGGCTAGATCGCTTGAGCTGGCAGAAAAACAGTCCAAGTTATACCAGTCCACTACGACTAGCACCCACACAGTTGCAACAAAGATCTCAGAAAACTCGTCCAGTCCTGCCAGAATGCCTTCAGCCTTCAGCTCATCGACTGGCAAATACTTCTTCTGTGGGTATGAAAAACATCCCCATTCGAAGTGCCCTACTCAAGATACATTATACAATGGGCGTGGGAAGCAGCACTTTCAAAAGGTTTGCCAGATGTCTCACAACAGGCAGTCCCACTTCTCTATCACATGACCGTCCATTTCAACTATCACATCAGCGGCTTCTCTGGACTGTTTTTCGAATACTGTGGTTGATCTTGAAGTTAACGGAACTCACTTACAAGGTTTGATTAACAGTGGCAGTTCTGAAATTTACGTCACGTCTACCGTATTATTGCAGAACGACTGGAAAGCCCACAAATCTCGCAGTAAGATAACAATGGCCTCTGCCGCCCTGTTAAGTGACACGTGAGGTCACGTCCTAGCACTAATACCGTACAAAGATGCTGTGCACGAAATTGTCAAATAGTCAGTTTTACCCCATTTATGTGCCGATGTTCTTTTTGGTCACGACTTTCTCAGATTGTACAAAAGCGTTGAAAACACATTTGGTGGGACAAGACCACCGTTTTCACTCTGTTAACTGGCCTCAGTTCACACTGCACTTCCTCATCTTTTTCAAAACCTGAAGCGAAACTGTAAGCCCGCCGCGAAAAAATCCAGAAGGCACAGTCCAGCTGAGAAGTTTGTACACAATGAAATTGACCGTTTGCTTGCTGAAGGAATCATCGAACCTTCCTTTTCCTTGTGGACAGCTCAAGTCTAGTAGTCGCTAACGACGGATAAAAATTAGAATGGTTGTTGATTACAGTCCAACGATTGACAAATATACCCTCTTAGATGCTCATCTCCTCCTCAAAACTGGCTGGATGATCGAACACATCACCACGTACAACAGTGATAGCACTCTGGACCTAAAGAGTGCTTATAACCAGGTACCTATTCGAGAAGTAGAAAGGTCCTTTACGGCTTTTGAGGCCCGCGGGTGTTCCTAGCAGTTTCGTCGCATTCCATTTGGCGTGACGGATGGCATCGAGTGCTTCCAACGGACTATTGGTAGTATAAAAGCATACGAACGACTAAAGGACATCTTGGTTTACATTGGCAATATTAGGGTATGTGGAACCAACTCCGCTGAACATGACCTCAATCCTCGGAAGTTCCTAGAAGTAGCCATGAGATACGGATTGCCTTTCAATCAATCAAAAAGCAACATCACCGCCAAATGAGTCAAACTTCTAGGCTATGAGATTTCCAAGAGCACTATCAAACCGGATTTCGATCACCTGAAACCCCCACGAGAGTCAGCCCCTATTTCTAACTTGAAGTCCCAGCAATGAGTGGTGTGATAACGCGTTTATTATTCACGGTGGACATCTCACTTCTCTGATAAAATTACCAAACTTTTGCATAATAACACATTCTTTCTACCCAACAAATTCAGGGGATCCTTTGAGGCTCTAAAAGACGAGTTGTCCTAAGCCACTATCTTTACTATTCAGTACGACACCCCTTTGGTTGTCGAGACAGATGCTTCTGATATGGCGATCGCAGCCACTCTGAATCAAAATGGTCGACCGACAGCCTTCTTCTCACGTAGTCTATCGCCGTAAAAAAGGAAGCGCATGCTGTCGTGGAATTCACACACAAATGGAAACGTTTTCTACTTCGCAACCATTTTAATATCGTTACAGCTCAACGTTCTACCACTTTCGTCTACTGCAATCAGCACAGAATGAAAGTCAATGACGAAAAAATTGAACGCTGGAAGATGGGACCGTTGCCATTTAAGTTCGGTACTGTGTATCAACCTAGTAAAGATAATCGAGCTACAGATGCACTCTCACGTAATTGTTGCGGAGCGTTATTGACAAACATTGACCTGAAGAGACTACACAAATCGCCTTGTCATTCCGGTGTCTCTCGGTTGATGCACTTGATGCGCGTCAGGAATCTTTCCATTTCTGCAGAACAGATTCGAACAGTTGTTCCCAAATGTTCAGTGTGCTGTGAAACAAAACCTCGTGTTTTCTCCGAACCTCAAAGCGACCTCATGAAAGCCACAACCATTCGAAAAGCTCTCGATTGATTTTACTGGTCATCTTCCATCAGTAACTCACAATCGTCACTTATTAATAACTATCAACAAACATTCCCGATTTCCTTTTGTTTTGCATGTCCCGATCAGACTGGCGAGACCGTCATTAAATGTTTTTATCAGTTGTTCTCTTTGTTTGGCAATCCGGCTTACATTCATCCCAACTGTGGATCGTCATTCACATCGTCTAGTGTTTAACAGTTTCGTCACGAAAGGGGAGTCGCGACAAGTAGAACGACAGTACTGAACTCCCAGGGTAACAGTCAAAAAGAACGTTTAAGTGGAACACTGTGAAAAACCGTGTTGCTGGTGCTGAAATCTAGTAAACTTGCAATTAATCGACGGGAACTCATCCTTCGCGATGTATTGCACTCCATCAAATCACTCCTGGGTACCGCAGCTAATGTCACACCACATGAAAGATTGCTCCTCCATAGCCGCAGGTCGACCTTTGAAGCAACTCTCCCGATGTGGCTCACTAAACCCGGACCGGTGTTGTCCAAAAAGAATGTCAGTGTCCAATTATGCTCCACTTGTCGAAGAAGCTGAACTATTTCAATGCACCCCACAGTACGCGTGTATCCGCTTTCCAAATGGCAAGGAGAAAACAGTTCCCAATCATCAACTAGTCCGCACAAAAGGAGTCTTGTCTGAGACGTCCTTGCAGAGACTATCGACACCCTTGATCGAAGAGACTATATCCGTACCCTCTAATCACGCCCTTATCACGGAGTAGTATAACAGTATTCCTACAGTTGATACACACAACACTGAAAAATCTCATTCCCCTAGTAACGATCACTCACGTAATCTTGAAACGTTAATCGAATAACAACAGCACGTTCATCCACACAGTCTGAGAAATAGGTATGCATAAGCCTATTGCATACTGAGGCTCACTACCAAATATTGTTTCTCCGATCAGTATACAGATGTTCAATCATTCCCTACTATCTAACATTTCCTGTCTACTCACAATTCTTAGTGGGAGAGAATGTTATATTTTGTGGTATATGTTTCATTCTTGAGTTGGTAATCTATTTACGTTTTCCATTTCAGCTGCCGTAAGTCAATTGTCAAACGAATACGGGCCTCTTACTCCTCTGCTTCTGATACGAGATCGTTGGTTTGTGCTGTCGAATCGGAGTATTTGCAACAATCGTACCACGGAGATATCGACGGTTCAAGTATGTTGTCCTGCGGCAGTCTTCGGACCTCCGATCGAATGAAATTCTCTTACTCAGTGAGTGTTGTCCAGAACTTGCTGCAATCGGTTCGCAGTTATGTGTCAGATTTACAAGCAGGTAAGGCGTTTCGATCTGTGTAGCTAACAGGTCACACGGCGAAAGAGGGAGTTAATACCACGGAATAGTATTACAACTTTCGAAGGCAGCTTAAGGAATTTGTGTCCCAACAAAATATCTGCGCAGAGATCGAGGGGAACAGACAGCTTAACTCTAGGATATCAATGATTCGTATACTGAATGCTGACAAAACAATGGCCCTGGGTGAAACTTGAAAGGCAGGTAGAAGCCATAGTGATTTTACCAAAGGATCTTTCCACTTGCCATCTGTATCTTCTCACTACCGCAGTAGATATGAAACTCTCCGAACTTTTAGTGTTTATAATTGCATACCACGAGATCCACAATGGCGTTAGTCAGGCATTCGAAAGCCGCTGCGAGAGTGATCGAGCAGAGTATAAAATTTATTAGACTTCATCTGTTTTGAGTGTTTTAGAACCGCAAACCTTCTGAAAATGGTTTTTCTTCCCACAATGCTTGCAGGTCGAATCCTCTGTCGTAAGAAGAACTCGCGGATGTCTGTCTATCACATAAACAACACCTGGCACATCCGGCCGCAGAGATTTTATCTTCAGATAACACAAGACAAAAGGTAGGATCATGGAACTGTGCAGATTCCTCAGCAGACGCTGTAAAACTCGAACAGTCAACATATGTTCATGATTGTTGATTAACCATTTCTAAAGTCGCTGACGTGTGTTGTTACACTGCAGGCCGCTAATGAAGAAGCCCTTAATAGCGGTTTCAGGATATTCCTCAGCAGAGATGGATCTGAATTTGCAACCTTTAGCTGATAATTTCAATTTCTGACGGCTCTCGTCGAGAGACTGGCCGATAAGTTGCTTGCATGTAGCCAGCAGATGACGAGAGATTTCTTTGTTACGTTTAACAGAGATTGCCTCGAGAGTTGATATGGCTTATTCAAAGGTGAACACTCGATAATATACTCGCGCAGGGAAGGAGATATGTGGTCAATTAGAGTATCCAGTTCGTTTAAGTTAATTGCGTCTATCGCGACAAGGAAGTCTTTAAATAATTTATACCAGTGTGACCATTGTTTCGAGGCTGCTGCGAAACATGGATCAGCATCAAATCGACCAGGTCACAAGAATGGTTCAAGTTTGAAGAAGCCGTAAGACGGATAAATTGTAATAATTGAACAAACGCAACGACTCAGCTAGCCAAGAATCAGAGAGATGAAGCCCCATGAGAAAGGCCTTATTCGTCTTACAATTGGACTGACAGCTAAAAGAGACAAAGGAACAGTTAATACGAGTCACAGAACGAAATGATACAGAAAAATAAAGGCAACCCTACAATTCACTATGGCCCCAATGGGTTAGCCCAACGTTCATTGACCTTCTGCACTAAAAACACGGCAACGTTTTGCAGGAGAGTCTAGTATGTCACACGAAGAAGACAGCCAGTCTGCCCTTACGTCCAGGCTCCGGGCCCATTTTCCATTCAAAGCACCCAGCTCCATGTGCCGCACTACTCGTCGTGGACGGGAAGTTGGATCGGCCATAAGGATCGGGAGTGCTTCAACCAGTCAATTGTCCGGAGTGGGCCGCGTCCATAGTGGTGATAAACAAAACAAACGGTACCGTCCATAGGTGCGTCGATTTCTCTACGGGTCTTAATGACGCTTTGGACGCCCATCAGTATCCGTTACTCATCCTGGGGGATCTGTTTGCGAAGCTGGATGGTGGCACATTTTTTTACCAAACTGAACCTCGCCGACGCCCATTCCAAATTAATGGTTGCCGAGGATTCCAACGAATTTTGGACAACCAACAACCACCGAGGATCGTCCCAATACAACCGACTGCCATTTGGCGTGAAGACTGCTCCAGGTATCTTCCAGTAGATCATAGACGCGCCATGCTCATCAGGGACGACAGCATACCTGGATGACATCACCGTGATGTAGTCACACACTGACCAACTCATGACCAGGCTGGATAAAGTCCTTGGCCGCATTAAGGATTACGGCTTTCGCACCCGTCAGGACAAGTGCATATTTTTCATGCACTCCATCAACTACCTTGAATTTACCACTGACAAGAACGGCCACTGCCAAGACCCAAGTAAGACAGAGGCTATCAACAAGAGGCCACCTCCGAAAGTTTCGCCACTCTACTCCTTTTTGGGTCACGTGATGCACTACGGTGCGTTCTTACCGACCATCCATCCATCGCGTACGAGCACTCCGGAACAAACTCTTGACAAAGGAACAACCGTGGTCCTGGTCACTGGAGTGCGAACGGGTTTTCGAAGAAATAAAATCCACACACCAACCGGACGTGATGACGCAGTACCACTCGAAGCTGAGGAAAGCTGTCGTACCCAAAACACCAAACCATGGGATTGGCGCAGTGACTTCCTAGGTATCTCCAGGTGGCTCACAGAAAGTGATTGTGCACATAGCCCGATCTTCGACCTCAGTCGAAATAAAATTTGGTCTTGCGATTGTATTCGTCATCAAGTGTCAGCAATACAGAAACCTCAAGAATCTAACCACGACGTAAGCAAATGGGAACCCAATAACACTGCCCCGTTAATTCAGTGGAGTCGGTTGCCTCAGCCTGAGATGTTCCCGATTATGGGTTTGCCGAGGGGAATGAACACAGCGTACCTGGTTTTTCTCCCCTCGAAATAATAGGGCAACCCCAACACAATTTAGACAAGGTTTTGGTGGGGTAACAGAATATGACTGTTCGGTCATGTGCATTGACAGTTCCCATGCGGCAGAAAAACTACCCTCAAAAACACGAGGGCATAAGTGCACACTCCGATCCGGACGACGATATGCATTACTGGTCATCTCTAAGCATAATAAAACTCGTACTGCCGTTCGAGCGGACAGAGCCGACAAACCTATCTGAATGGAAAGGCTGCGATCAAATGCGGATGGTGTTCAATACGGAATAACCTAAGGATACCTTAAAACGATCCCAGGAAAAGCAAGTACCGACCTCAGAGAGAAGGTCTTCCCAGCGACTGAGAGAAAAGGATCTTTGCCTGAGGAAGATTTGAAACCAGAACGGTTTGGGTATTTCATTGCAACCTCGACGGCCGTTATCGGCTACGGGGCTGAAGAACTGCTGCAACAGTCCGACGTCAAGAGAAGTATGTGAGAACTGATTCACTGCGAAGCCAGTGGAATTCAAGTGGAGAGAGACCAGGAATTTCGGTATGAGCCTCAGAAGAAACGTGATCACTTTAGTGGCTACTCACTGAACGTCTGATGGTGAGCAGTACTCTTCCTATGAGAGTATACACAAGTTAGTTAGCATACTCGAGTAGTGACCCTATATATATACCCTGCAAGGCATTTGGAAAGCGTTTGCTGATGTGAGCGTTTTACCATCCCGAATTACCAATCCCCTTTAGCCGCCACCCGATGATGCTAATAAGAGAAGCTAGACGACAGTCAGATGCCCAGGTTTTATTCTAAATCTATTTCCACGATACGTAACGCATTCTGTGCTCTGTGGATCATAAACAGGTTCCCGGGACGTCTCCTGGGGACACTTAGTTGACACAGAGAGAATCCAAACGACTGATCAGCACTTACAGCTGTCAAATCAGTCTGCAGTGCACTGGAATCACCAACATGCTGTGATCGATCTGTCACAGACAGCACAGGACTAGGTACGGACTTCTGAAGGAACTGCTGTGGAAATTAAAGAGAGGCTAGAAGGTTTTCACAAAATGAAAGAAGACAAAACCTGAAATGACAGTTGTTTTTATTCCCTGTCAGATTGTTGATTAAGGTTAGTGTTAGGGTAAGAAAATACTAACCGCAAGTTTAATACCTGAAGTCACATTTAGGGTGTACTACAGTTGTGAAGCGTTCATCATCATCCTTACAGACAGCAATACATCAGTGGTTCACAATGATGCTTAGCTGCCACAAAACTATGGAAAAAAAGAAAACCCTATATGGAAAGAGAAAAGGAAAGAAGGGGGCGGAAAGGGACCTGGCCCTTAAAAACTAGTTACTTCAATATTCAAACACTCAACATCAAGGTGCATACACCTTGCAAACAAACAACCTAGCTGCAAGTGAGAGTAAGGCGTCTTCAGCAAGCTAGCTTCCTTACGGCTTTCACTGTCCCGCGTCATTAAATGCACTTACTTCACAGACGACTCGGCCAAACAACGACGACATTCACGCTACTGAGCTCGGTTAGCCGCCATCTCACCAAACGCCTCCAACCACAGCCTGGGAAACAAACCCGATCTAAAACGACCAACCTCTTCCTGAAAGATGATATTTTTCTACGCCACTTCATCATCTGTCCACATCGCACCTTGCACCGGTCGCTTGCAGCGTCGGCAAAGAGTGCTCGGTGTTCCAAATGACTAACTGGTATCCATAATGCATGACCTAACCATCTAGGTCTATGCAAATGTAAGGAGTGAGCACAAGAACTCGTTTGACAATCAGTGCCAAACATCCGCTTCCTGACCTACCCGCTGCTTACTCGTTGGTGCCACACAACACGAGCGACTAAATGCAGACATCGGTGCTCAAATACCTGAAGACGGTTCACATCCTCTACCGTGAGCGGCCAAGTTTCGCTCCCGTGAAGTAGTACAGTCCTTACTGTTGTCCAACACACACAACTCGTAAGTCATAGAGACATACCTCTCTGTCACTAAAAGTGTAGTAGATCAGCGAATATCGTCCCAGCCTTAGAGATACACTCTCCTATTTCACTCCATACATCTCTGCCATCGCCGCTGCCGCCGCCGCTGATGCAGCTTCCCAGATACACAAACTGGTCAACAACTCCCATGGCTTCATTACTTAACATTAAATCTACGTAATCACAGCAACCGTGCGCAAGTACTTTGCATTTTCAGGCTGCAAAGCGCATTCAAAATAGCGTTCCAACGTTTTTTCGTCAAACAGCAACACGTCGTCAGCATAATCAGGGTCAGTCAGTCCTCCACCAGGTCGAAGATCCATACCGGCATCCTGCCAGTACCGTAGAGAGCCTTCCATCAGTTCGTCTATGACAAGATCGAACAAAAATGGTGAAAGGAGACAACTTTGGCGTACGGCGCTCCTGTGCTGAAACTGTCACACAGTTCACCGTAAATCTTAACTTGAGTTGAAGTATGAATATAAGTCGCTAATAGAATGTTCACATAATTGGTTGGCACAACCTTGTGTTTAAGTGGTTGTAACTTTATGGATCGATCTACTGAATCGAGAAATACGGCGACTGTTGGTGAGTGGTACACGTGATGCTGTTCAAGAATTTGTCGAAGAGTAAAATGTGATCTGTACATCTCTGCTCAGGGCGAAACCTAGCCTGTTCTTCGCCAATGTCTACCTACCGAACTAGTGAGTTTTTTTGAAAAGCGCCGGCACGAGACCATCTGGACCAGCAGCTCTATTACGATTGAGAGCCGAAATGCAATCGCGGACATCAGTCTCAGTGGGTGGTTCCAACTCTACCGACCAGTGTGCTACATTGCAAGTTTGTGACGGCAACACAGCAGAGGCAGGAGACCAGCTCAATTGCCCCTCAAAGTGTTCCGTCTATCGCTCTAACCTTCTGGACTTATTACAGATGATTGTGCTATTCACATCGCTGATAGTTCCACTGATAGACGGTCGTCTGGGACCAGTGGCATGGATCAGCATAAAGAGTATGCCGGTGTTCCCTGAAGCAAAGGCGGCTTCTATTTCCCTAACTTCTTCCACTAACCGAGCCTTTCGATCAGCCTTTAGACTATGTTTCAGTTTCCTACGGATATCTCTTCTAGACTTGTTAAACAAATTGCCAGGAGGAATGTTCCGTCTGACTTCTAACAACTCCGGGGTTTCTCCGAGATCCAATTTCTGTTCAACCCATGCACACCCGTTCCATATTCTACAGTATCAGCTTCACGAATGGCCTGTGAGACTTGAGCCCAGCAGCCATTAGGATCGTCGGAGTGAGAATTACCAAGGCAGCTTTCTAGGCTGATTTGGTATTTATGCTTTACCGATGGTATAACCAGTTTCTGAACAGCCAGCCGCTGCCATCGCGAGGTAGTTGCCAAGCAAAAGTAAGAGCGAAACTACAACGTAGCAACGCAAGTTCTGAATCCGGATACGTGTCCCGATAAAAACGACAGTCTTGAATGCAACCCCGTCACCGATAACTAAAGGCTATGTGGTCTACCTGAGACCAGGCTTGATTCGGAGAAGGCGGGCACCGAGTATAGCAACGACGTGCACGATGCCTGAAATTAGTGCTGGCTAAAAACAGCTTATGCTCAAAACAGCTGCAGCAATCGCCCGCCATTATCTGAGGGACGTGATGCTATCCCAAACTTGTCATCTTTGCGAGATTTGGCCTCACCAAGGCGACCGACCTGGGTATTCACATCTCCGGTCAGAACGGCTATATCAGAACCAAGTGTCAACCGAAGGAGAGCCGCTAGATCTGCGTAAAACGCGCACTTGAAGCCGGCGCACTAGTCAGTAGGAGCGTAAGCAGATATAATGAATAGATTTCTGAAAGTCTTGCGTCCACAGCTAACCTTAACAGAACCTGTCAACCGGAAGGCACAAAGTCTACCTGTTAACAGAAATCCAATCTACTATTGCGTCTGCAGCCCCCTTGTTGGGGACTATACCTACTCCAGCCTGATCGGTAACAGCAGCCGAAGTGTACAACCGCCATCGGGTAAACAGTGGGGGCGCTGTTAATCCCGTACGTTGACTACTGTCTTGGAATTTAGTCTCCGAGATACAGTAAACATCGACATGCGGTGCGTCTAACGTTCGTGCAAGACCGGCCTGCTGACCCATCTGTTTTAGCGTGCGAACGTTGAAGGCACCCACATTAACTCGCATTCTAGATCTAAGCAAGAGACGATGGAGGTCTGAGGTTAAGTTGTAAAAGATGGGACTTACTGGCACAATGTTACTATGATTAGGTGTATCTGTTGTGGGACCGGCAGAGCAATTGTCAGAAATGGATGTCGGGAAGGGTGTGAGAGCTAAGTTTGTTAAAACAGTGGGGGAGGGGTCAGCAGTAGCATCTTTTCCCCTGGCTATGCTGGCGTATGCACCAGATAGGGCGACCCGGTTTATACAGTTAGACGGCCGATGCAATATGGAGTTGCTGTTATGGGTATTCGTGGTTGTATGTGGGCTAAGTTATTGTCAGGACACCCAGACGTAGATAGGACAACGATTAGGGTACACAGCCAAAGCCTTTGACTCGAAGGCCTGTACCACAAGATAGCGGGTGGGCGGCAGTGTACCAGAACTGGTACATTCTTCGGAAAATGATGCCAACCTTCTTCCAACACGTAACGTGGAGGACCAGATGTGGTTTGTCAAACCTCTGTGTATTGGCCTGCCTCGTATGAGTAACTCTGTTGGTGGGGTGATCACACCATCCAGTTTAGCCCAAAATGTCCTCGAGATGTGCAAGCCGTCACACCGCGTCAAGGTCCAGTCTAGTTGATATGACATGATTTAATGATTCAATAACATAGGCTCCGAAGCCACTTCGGTTGGTGATGGAGGATCGTCGAGAATATTAACCTATCACAATAACACATATCCACAATTGAATTAGCTGGCTCCGACCGGTTGAAATGTTGGTCGAAGTTCTCAGGTCACCTGTTAATTCGCCGCGACAGGCTATAACTTCGTAGCTCATCCTTTTCACACAGTCACACTAACACCTTGTCAACGGTCAGTGCGACGAGGAATGAGGGAATACAGCACCCGATTATTCCCTGGTAAAAATACTTCTTTAAGCTGACTCTCTCGGAGAAACAAGCCCCAAGTTCTTCACGCAGGCGCGTCGTGAGCTTTTGTTTACGTTCACACCAGTCTTGTTACACTCAGAGTCGGGGAATCAGTCCACGTCTGTCCAGTGGTTCTACCGAATGAGCAGAAACCCACTCTTGTAGACTCTACAGTAGAACAGATATTCGCAACAGGCCTATATACTTGATGAGGCTTCCGTCCAGCGCCCATTTGGATCACTTCACTGATGTGACTCGGGTAATTTGACTATCAGTTCTGTTTGATGGGCGTCTCGCGTAAACTCGTCACTCAGTTTTTGGGTGACGGTTTCATGCTTGCAAAGGATTGATCTCTGAACAAACGACAAAACGAAGCTGGTAAGAATAACAGCATGAGCTGAGTAAATGTGGTTACTACAAAGTGAACGCAGCCTTTATTGGAGCGGTGTCACCGATAGCTGACGGTGATATGGTTAATTTGTGACTACACCTGGATTTCTGAGGGTGGCTTCTATGTGACGCGCTGCCGTCGTTTGCGCAACTCGATACACGGGGCCCGCGAGATGCGCATAATGGATGGGTGAATAACATTCTAAATACGAAATTCCCAATCTTCCGGTGTGATGTTGTTGCTCAACTGGTAGAGCTGCCTTTGGGTATGCTTTTTCTGTCGCTGCTTTAAATCCAGCCGAATCCTCAATTTTCCCTAACTGGATCGCACCTAAGTGATTGCAACTGCCGAAAGTGATCAGCGCGCCGCGCCTAGAGAGAGGCCCTACCACTTGGTCGCTTCTTCTTTGGAGTGAAACGACCAATTTATACGATGGTACCGTTAACAGGCACAACGAATGTTTGGTTTGTCTCAAACAATCAAGGAGAACGTCCTACAAGACGTTCCCGACAGCACCTGAGCTACTGTTTCTTGGGGCATATGTAAATATGGCAAATGAACGGCGTTTTTCTGGTCTGTGTCGACCGACTTTAAATAAAGTGCTAATTTTGGCAACACAAAGGCGACTAGTTGCTAGGATCTTTGCTG
The DNA here is from genome assembly GCA_008508345.1 of Paragonimus westermani. Lineage (NCBI taxonomy): Eukaryota > Metazoa > Platyhelminthes > Trematoda > Plagiorchiida > Troglotrematidae > Paragonimus > Paragonimus westermani. The sequence goes on along the minus strand of QNGE01001372.1, from coordinate 32,129 downwards.
TGCATTACAGCTCAGTACAACCGTCGCTACAGCTTGATCACGAGATCATCATCATCATCATCATAGACAGCAATACATCAGTGGTTCACACTAATGCTTAACTGCCACACAACCATGAAGAAACAGCAAACCCTATATAGAAAGAGAGAACGAAAAAGAAGGGGACGGGAAGGGACCTAACTACTGAAAATGACTACGTCCCTATTCAAACGTTCAGCATCAAGGTGCCTACACCTTGCAAACAA